>JAQGBH010003611.1:0-19306 GCA_034698265.1 Sminthurinus aureus
TGGTAAAAATGAAACCTCTAGGCTTTACATGTTATATACATATGGGAAATCCGACTTGACTTTTTAAAACATTTTTTTTAAATACTTGTACTTAATATTAAATTCCCATTTTTTGCATACATGTAGTTAAAACTACAAAGTTAATGTACAAAAAGTTTCAAGTCCATAAATAAAGTAGTTTAAATGTTATTAATGTTTTAAAAAGTTCATCAGAATCTGATGAAAAGTGGTGGTAGATTTTTAAAGGCAATGTCTAGAGACTGTGTATATGAATCTCTTGATAGATTCTGCGAACTCAGTCTCGATTAGGGACAAGTTTTAGGAATTACTAATTAAATTATAAAAGTGAGGACAAACAACTCATTAACTGATTGCATTATGGACACAGAACAACAGGAACAGCAGGTGAGTAAATGAAATTAACCAACACAACAATATTTTATATTTGCAAATCAGATATCAGAAATGTAGTCGTGTGTAACCAACTTTCAACTTTACCGTGTAAAATAATTATTTTTTGAGGTGCTATTCCGTCTGTTATTTTTGAATTTCAACTATATACATATATACATATCTACATAATGTTACTTTTATGAATTTATGAACATTTGTTAGGATCCTGCTCCGGCTACGTGTTCTGGTTTTGACCGTGGACTTACGCCTGATAAAATTATTGGGGCGACGGATTCTTCTTCTGGAGAACTAATGTTCCTACTGAAATGGGTAAATTCTGATGAAGCTGAACTTGTCTCCTCTCGTGAAGCAAACCGTAGATGCCCTCAATTGGTTCTGTCATTCTATGAGAAGCAATTAAATTGGAATAGTAGTGATGCTGACAGTGGTAAGAACTGATACACATTATAAACAATTATTTCTCATTGCTCACAACAATTTTATAGCTATAATAGTAGTGATTATTTTGAGCTTTTACCTTAAAGAGGAGGGGCTAAAAGCCTTTCTCCTTTAAAACCGGGTCACAGCCGCCATCCGTGACCTGTTTCCGTTGTCACCGGAACCGAAAATGGTTTTCCGTCATCAAAATTATGCATAACTTTCTCATGAAATGAACTAGCTCATCTATTTACTATTTGTCTCATTACTCATTACTCATTACACATTTTCTTTCATGATGATATCTGTGTGTACATAGGGATTTGTATAAATGAATGTACACAAACATGATAAGAAAATGGAAATCCTTGAAGATGCTGGAGCTGTTTTTTTTATCTTATTTGCGCAGTGATTCATAAACGCATGCAATCACACACCACAAGAAAAAATTTCAGTCGTTTCCTTTTCCTTCATGGTCTTGATTTTCTCTAGATAACAATTAGTTTTTTTTAAATCTAGAGGAATTTAATTTTTAATCGAGTTTTTTTTTGTTTTAACTTTTAATTTGAACCATGATTTGTTCATCTGCACAAAGCTGTTTAGCCTGTGTAAGTCAAGACACATGCATTTTTGTACAGTATGAAAACAAAAGTTTAAAGTGCATTAGTCTACAAGCCGATTATAGAGATGTAACTCTATATGCTTTCAACTCCGGAGAATGTTTTAACTTTGACAACATCGATAATCCCAATCAAATATCGACAGGTATAATTCAACTCCAATTTAACATGATTTTAGTACAAAAATTAAAAATTACAATCTCTCAAAAAGTAATAATTATTATGAATACGGGGAAAAAAACAACATGAATGAGTAAATTATTACTATTTACTATTTATTTATTGTGTGTAGGGTGGAAAGCCGGATTTTGGATTTTGGTTGGTTTGGTCATTCTCGCACTTCTTGTTGTGTTGGTCTTCTATATGAAAAATCATCTTATACGTATTCACGACATTCTCAATCGGATTTCGTTCCATCGATTTTTTCCAAGAGGGGATAATAATGAACCGTCGAGAGCAGGCGAAGAATCTGATTACTACAGAAATCTGATGAATGAAACGAGTTTCACCCAATTTTCTTTGGAACCGAGAGCAGCTTCAACTCCAATCCCTCTCGTTAACCTGTCAAGCAATCACAACGAAAGTCCAAATAATAATTCTGAAAATACACTTCCACCGCATGTTTCTGTTTCCAATCATTCTAATTCAAACTTCATGGGATTTAGTGAAATCTCTTTACATGAACCATCTGAAAGCGAATTGAATCATCAACCACAACAACGTCAAACACGAACCACCACTGGAAGCCTTCCACCCCCAATCAACCGTTACCAAAATATGTAAAACACATTTTTTATCCAAAAAAATTATAATGAATTGACTCGTTTTAAACTTTAAATGCATAATATTGTATTTTTTTGATATGATATATATCATTTTTTTAGAATATTATAAGTTTATTTTGACATAAAAATGAAACGAATTACATTTTAACTTTTCCCCCAGATTTTAAATATTATGAATGTTATGATTTGTAAAATCTGATTGATTTTGTTTACTCAAACAAAAAAAATATATTATATATTTATAATACGCAACCAACAAAATGCAAAATGTATTTGTTATGCAAGTAGAAAATTCTACTACTCGTTAAAATATTTTATGCGTAATATGTACCTCTACTTACATATTTTTTTATATTATGAATAATGGATCTCTTTGATTTTGTTTGCTTAATGTAATCATAAAATCAAAACAAAAAATATATTATTATACCAACAAGACAATGTACTTGTTACATAAGTAGACAAATTTTTACCACTCGGTCAAAAATATATAATTCATAAGTAACATGTGTACTTCAAATATTTCTTGTTACATTTTTTGAAGGATTTTTGTAAATGATATTTTGTGGATGTGGATTTTAATGTATTTTTTCAAATCAAAATACTGTGAACAAATGAAATGTGACAAATAGTTTTTATTATGATAGTGTGTAGACGTATTAGTAGAATAACGATGATCATAGTTTTTTAAATGAAATAAAAACGTGAAATTAATTGTGTCGTATGTATGTCAAATGTTAGTACCAAGTTCTATTTTCTTGTTTTCTATATTCTTTTAACCTTCTATTCTAAAATATTTAGACCAGATCCGTGTTGACTTTCATTATTTTTAAGGGAAAACCATACATATTTATAAAAGGGTATAGGTTTCTTTCATACTCTATAGAATTATGAAGCATTGTTCATTTCATTGACATATAGTTTAATTTCAGAATCTGAAACGGTACTTTTTGTCTGTCGTTGATTATTAATGTTATGAATATCTTTGTGTGCATGAAAAATAAAGAATTTGAGGCATTTCACTTTTCACACTTTTCTAGAGCCGTATTTTCAGGCCATGGGACATTTTGGAGACAAACATTTTTACTTATGAACAACCACTAATATAAAAACCCCCAGATTTTCTCGATATTCTAAATTACAATGAAATGTAAAAAATTTGGAATATCACAGCCACATTTTAGTCCAAAAAATCCTACAAAAGATCCGTACATTTTTGTCTCATCCAGAAACGTTGATACGTTATGCTATTTGATTTACGGTTTTAACTTGTGTATGATTATGTGGAGTGTCTTGTAGCGTTTGCAGAACGAGAAAAAATGATGAATTTCATAAATTAAAAATTAAGCGTAAATGAAATGTGGTTTTACGCCTTTCCCCAGATTTTCGTACATTTTTCTCCAGATTTTTGTACATTTTTCCCAAACAATTGTATTACGTTTTCGTCCAGATTTTTTTAAGTTTTGACTAAAAAATGTAAATTATGTCTAATCGTGTATTAGTAGCAAGTTTTGAATTCGCAAACCATGACCAAAAAAACACGAATTTGTACCGAGGCATTTCTAAAAAATTTCAGAATTCCGATACTTGAAAAAATTTACGAGTCGGATTTTAAATGGAGATTAAAATAGGCTGTAAATATACAAAAAATTTTGGAATGCGTTGCTTTGAATGAAACTTTTTCGGTTTCATGTCCGCCGCGATGCGTAATCGTAATACTAAGTCAAAATACTGTATGATGCATGTTGGTCAACCTGAAAATGAAATAATACCGTTATTATCCTACATTTTATCCAGTGTGAAATAATACCGTAATTATCCTACATTTTATCCAGTGTGAAACCACTTATGTAGAGCCAAGGAATAGTTTTTGACATTCTCTGATTATCGATTTCTGTTTAGTTTTTCACATCTTTTTGTTGGTTTATATTTTACTAATTTTGTACTCTCCTTTATCTGCAAACTCAATAGTATTAACCGATTGAGTTGTGTTTTCTGTGGGTAAATCGTTTTTCTTATTATTTGGGATTTCGAATATGGAATTGAAAAGAGAAATTCATGTTGCGATTTGTGGAATTTGCCTGGATGAACTTTTTCGTCCACCGTCACGTGATTTCCAGCGAGATGATAGAACGTTTAGAATGAACAGAAATGAACGATTGAACAAGAAAGACATCCGACACATTTTTCACGAGTTAGAATATGAAAAGAAATATTTAGTTGAAAATAAAAATCTGATTGTTGTGACCACCTGCGGTCACGTTTGTCATCTTAAGTGTTGGTTATTTTATGTGCAAAAAAAATTCATTAAAAAGAAAGAGAACTGGAGGAAAAATGAGAAAAATCATGAAGCACTATTTGAACCCGAGTTTAAATGTTTTGAGTGCGATAAGAAGAACTGTTTTAAATCGTTAAAACATCTACAGTTTATTGACGTTTCATCTTGGGCAATTAGACCATTAAGTGCTGTTCAAAATACATCGCTACCAACTCTCAAAACTCTGATTCTGGACCAACGAGAAAGGACTGGAGCTGTAATGGAGCAGCTCAAAAATTGTAAAAGTGCTGTGGAAAAAATTGTAGCAGGTGCTGTAAAATTAATTGAGCAACATCAAGATTCTTCACAAGAGTTTGTTTCTCTGATGGAAAAAGCATCAAATGTAATTTGTGAAAGCAATGGGTGAGTATGATTTGGTTAATCCGTATAATTTTTGTTACATGGAAATGCAGAGAAAATTTTTATTCCGTACAAATGTTGTCTCTTTCTATACTCTACTTACGCAATTTTCATATCCATTCTCATTTTGAAGTTTGACTTTCAATTTTATTGCAATTTGTTGTTTTCTGAAGTGTTTGGTTCAAAAAGTAGAACTACTGGATTCAATTTGTATCTACAGTTTAAAATTCTGGAATGTAGACCATTAAATTATTATTGCCCTTGGATTTCACAATTTGAAATTTAAATAAAAAAATTGTAAATAGAGTCACGAGTTTTCAGGTTTAGATTTATTGTTCGGTTTAGTTTGAACTAAACTAAATACTATTAATTTACATTTTATAATTGAACTATGAAAGCTGAAGCGAATGAAAAATATTCATGTATACATGACAAAAATCTGAATTCAAGTCCCTTGAGATGACACAATGTACAACAGAGTTTTTGTTAATGAAAATCAATCAAATTTCAAGCTCTTTCATCCATGAATTTAATGTGAGTGGATATGGGTAGTGTACATGTTGAAAAAGGAGTGAGACGAGTCAAATCAAGAAATATTTTCTAAGATCCAAAACAGAATAATTTTGTTTCTGACACCAAAAGGAAAAAAATTCTCAAGATTTGAAATTAGAATATTTATGCTGATTCAATATTTTCTAAGTCCCAAGATACAGAAATTTTGTTTTTGGATCTGAAGCCAAATCAAGTTTTACTTTTTTTGAGACTTTGAAATAATTGAGGGGACATTAATATTCTAAGTTCAAATCTCATGAATTTTTTTTCCTTACGAGTCAGAAACAAAATATTTCTGCTTTGAGATTTAGTAAATTTTACTTGACTTGGATCTCATTTTTTTCACGACATGCATTACACATCGGCATACACAATAGAATCGTATCGTAGATGAATGAGCTCGGTAGTTGATCGGAATTAAAATAAGTCATTAGTAACTTTTAAGTGATACGCTCTCGCAATGAAATGCTTTCTGTACGGTTATACCCCAGATGATTGTGAGTTTTGCTCAGATTTTTGTACATTTTTCCTCAGATTTTTTACGTTTACCCCCAGATTTTTTTAGCGTGAACTAAAAAATGTAAATTAGGTACTGCTCTAATCTTTTGTCAATAGTATGTTTTAACATGAATCTTAATAAAAGCTGCTCTCAAATTGACGCATTTATTTTGTATGCTTTTAGTGAATCCGATTTACAAGAAGAGTCTCATCAACAACCGCAAAACTCTAAATCCATTGAGTGCAACAGGACTGCAAGAAATTCAGGTATTTTTAAATGCCAAAAGTCTGAATCAATTTGTTTTTGATGTTTTGCAAGGCGATATATTTTTCATTCTTGTTTTGCTTAGGGTCGGATACAAACTCAAACCAATCAAGAAAGCGAAAGTCGTACCGTTGCAGACGAAAATCCAAACCTGAGTGTGAGAGTTCGGATACAGATGAAGAAAAACAGCATACACACCGAAATTATGGTATGCTGCTTGTTTTCTATCGTCTAAAAATACAGGATTACACACAAATGTAGTAAAATAATCTTTTATTACAAAATTTTGTGCAGGTTCTGACACCCTCGTGCGAAAAGTAAAAAGCAAAACTTGCCATGAATCAATCACAGATTCATTCATTTTACGTGAGGCAGAAGTAAAAAGAGGAAATTATGAATCAGGTGAAACCGTAATAAAGCAATAATTAATCTTGAACTCTTTTGTAATTTTAATTCATGACATTGCTAATTTTACCATTCTTTTTAAAATTCAGATTCTGATGATAAATCGAGACAATCTTTTACTTCCGTTCGTTCTTGCCATTCCAACGTCAGATCAAATTATGGTCATAGTGATTCAGATTCTGAGTCAGTTCGTGATCAGAGCCATTTTGATGCAGAATCAATTCGTGACGAGGATGTTTCCGGTTCTGGGTCAATCCATGACCAGAATGATTCCGATGCTGGGTCCACCCATGACCAGAATGATTCCGATTCTGGGTCAATCCATGACCAGAATGATTCCGATGCTGGGTCCACCCATGACCAGAATGATTCCGATGCTGGGTCCACCCATGACCAGAATGATTTCGATGCTGGGTCCACCCATGACCAGAATGATTCCGATGCTGGGTCCACCCATGACCAGAATGATTCCGATGCTGGGTCAATCCATGACCAGAATGATTCCGATGCTGGGTCCACCCATGACCAGAATGATTCCAATGCTGAGTCACTCCATGACCAGAATGATTCCAATGATGGGCCAATCCATGACCAGAATGATTTCGATGCTGGGTCCACCCATGACCAGAATGATTCCAATGCTGAGTCACTCCATGACCAGAATGATTCCAATGATGGGTCAATCCATGACCAGAATGATTCCAATGCTGAGTCAATCCATGACCAGGACGATTCTGGCTCAACTCAGGATCAGAATGATTCCAATGCTGGGTCAATCCATGACCAGGACGATTCTGGCTCAACGCAGGATCAGAATGCTTCCATCAGCAGGAAACGAAAAACAGGTAGTTAATCTGCTAAAATGCTTGCAATAAATTTGAAATTCGACATAAATTCATTTTTAAAACTACATCTTTTTTACATTCTGTTGATTTCACAGACATTGCAGAGAATCCTTCCACCACCAAAAGAAGCAGAGCATCAAAGACTTCTCGCAGAAGTGCGAGTGTCTGTAGTTACTTGTCCTCGGCTTCAACAGATGTGATTGTTGATAATGAAAACCATTGCGTTGCAAATACCACACTTTGTTAAATACTAATGAATCTCATAATTGTATCAATTTACAAATCTCAATCATCCCTCTAATTGTTAATGTTTGTAATGAATCTGTGGTTGATGAGTCGGAGACTGATGTAAATGCGCTTGTGTTTTAGCTATTTTTTTATGAAACAATGCTAAACAAGAATCATGAATCAGTAGCGTCAATATCTACGGGTTAGTATTAAGGTATGGCTGAATTAAAAAAACAGTTTTGATCTCACGATTGATTTAGTTTTTTGGGCGATTTTATTATTTAATAAAAAAAATTCAACTTAATTACAGTATATTTTTGTCTCCGTAATTCTTTGATTTTCAAAGTAATAATACATTGATGTTAATAACTATAAATGATAGACATCTCTTTTTACACATATTAACCTCTGAGTAGTTGATTAAAATTCATTGGGTTCTTTGAGCTCATATCCATCTGCGATAAAAGAAAGGATAATAATAAATGTTGATAAACATTGATAGACGCACACATTTTTTTTTCTTTTTGAAATTTTCAGGAAAATGCATATTATTATATTTTATTCTATTTTTAAAATGATGAAAGTTAATTTTTGTAATCAAGATAAACTTAAAAAAATCTATTTAAATTACAAAGAAGTATTGGCCCTTATCTCAGTCTCATCATCAGACCCGACAGTACTGTCATCCTGCAAATCATGCAAAACACTTTCCTCTGTTTCAGGCTCAACATATTCCTCATTTTTAGTAATAAGATAATCAAGTAAAGATTTAATATGATTTCCACGGATACGTAGACAATTACCCGGCCAATTTGGCCAATTTTTTAGTTGAGTGCCAGAGCTACAATTATTTAAATGTAAAATATATGCACCTGTATTCCAGCACCGTGTAACTCGACATCTTAACGATCCTATTGACAGATCAGACTGCTTCCAAAATTCCAATTTTTTTTCAGGGTCCATGACATCTTGAGCTCGTTGCGGATTCTTGAAAAAGGGTAACAGTTCGTCATATTTGGTGATTTCAATTTCGGACCAAATTTGTCTCATAAATTCAATTAAAGACATACTTTGAAACTGAGAAATTTTGATTCTAGAATGTGCGAATTCAGAAGAAAAATTTTCGCGTCCAAGATGGTACATGTAAACTCCAACCTCAGAATCAAACTTTTTTCGAATGTGGGTATCTCCAATCTGAATACAAAAATTTATATTTAAAAAAAAAAAAAAAAAAAAAAAAACCCATTAAATTCTATAGTTAAACGAGTGTTCATCATGAAAACAATGAATTTGTATAATTTATTTTTTAGTAACAAATAAAAAACTTACAACTTCAGCAGTCTCATGTTCAAAAAAGCACCAGTTGATTGGATCTTCATCATTATCTTTGTCTTTGTTTCGATAATTTCTTGGGTTTTGGTTTCCTCTGGTCCATCCTGTTTTCTCCGGAACGGGTTTGGTCGCAACTTTTTTCACCTTTCTGGAATCCATTGCAGAGTTCAGTTTCTGTCTCTTTGCTGTTGTAGTCTGGTTTTCCTGGAAATCTTCAAAAAAAATGAAAACAAAAATGGAAAGATTATTTTATAAAAAATATTTTCTGAATTAAATTTTAGGATCTTAGCAAGAATCAAGTTATCAAATTAAGTATTATGTAAAATTTGTGTCAAATAATAGACTCACTTCTATTGATCTTCCCTTCCATTTTAGTCTAACTATGGTAATTCTGTTGTGTTGTTACAGTTGTAGAGAGAAATGGAGTACTGATGATTTTTAGCTGCAAGTTGTCCTCATTTTATACTCTGGAGAAACCTTGTAAAATGCTTTGAACTGGTAATAACTTTTTGTTCAACCCCACTTGGTAGGTGATAGATTTGGTTTCATGTATACAGGGAGTTTTGTTGACTGGGGATAGCGCACCCCTCGTTAAGCTTGAAGATATAATCCATACATCACTGCTTATCTAAATCTTTTCTTTTACACAGCTTGAGTTTCGTCTAAACAGTCCGTACACAATATACTTCAGAAAGCTCAAATTCTCCTAAGTCCAAATTCAACGAAATATTTTTTTTCTGTACCTCCAGAAAAAATATTTCCTTGAATTTGGACTTAGAAACTTTCAGTATCGTGCCTCGCTCTGAAATTCTTCTAAGTCCAAATTCAACGAAATTTTTTTTCTGGAGGCACAGAAAAAAAATATTTCGTTGAATTCGGACTTAAAGAATTTCAGAGCGAGACACTTTACTGAAAGTTTCTAAGTCCAAATTCAATGAAATTTTTTTTTTCTGTACCTGCAGAAAAAATATTTCGTTGAATTTAAACTTAGAAATAATCACGAGTCCAATAGTTTCTCTAGCCTGTTGGGTATGCTAAGGTGATTGACTAGCAAAGTGTAATGAAACCATCAGCTGATAATCATTTAGAATGGACATGCAAAGGTAGCATTGTCGGTCCGTGTCCTAATCAAGTTTCTTTTTGTTATGATTGTCATGAAGATAAAGTTGGACCTTTACTAGACGAACTCGTAATTAGTTCTTCTTTACCATCGAATTTCCGATGTCCAAAGTGTGCACATAAACAACATCATCCTCTAAGATACATTAAAAAACATAACGCGTTTTTTATTGATAAACTCCGTCCTAAAAAAGTGTTATATTTTACTTGTGGTAATCGAAGAAAATATCGTCGTGTATCATACGGTGCGTACGTTCTTGCTCGGTTTTCAAAGCAAGGAGACGCACTTAAAGATGTAAATACTATTGAAGAAATTTGCGAAATAGTAGATAAAAAGTTTGTGAATCTAGACGATTTTTCTGAAAGTGAGAGTGATTAATGTAGAATGGAAGCCGAAATTCATTATGAGATTAATTATTCAAAAGTGACTGACTTACAAGAGGATCTCCAGTTTAGTACAAAAAATTCTCACTTCTTTTTTAGTTTTGAACTAGAAGACAAAACGTTTAATGATTATTTAAAAACTGATCGAATTGAATCTCTTAAATCTGAAAATAAATTAAGATTAAAAACATTGATACAATTGAGCTCTTGGAATGGTTTTCCCGAGGTGGAAAATAATATTGATAATTTCTATGTTGTGAATGCTAATATTCCTGCTGGTACTTCTTACGTAGAATTCACCGAAGATTCGTTAATTGATGTTCAAAAAGACATTGCAACACTGAGAGAATTTAGACATGTGCACGCCACTCATGATTGTTTTTTGGCTCTGAATAGTTCATGGCGTAAGATTGTTGTATTACCAAAAAGTACAAGACCTCGTGACGGACAGGCTTACATTCACATGAACTACAGATCCGTTTTAAGATTACTTCTTCATTTACAACATAAAAAACTAAATTACCTGTGGGACATTAAAAGAATAAACTCATAATAAAATGGACGAACTTTTTAATGAGTTTTATGTGACTGATCTGCAACAAATTTCATTTAATGAGGATAATTCAAGTGAATACTTTAACATTGGTTTAGATAATTCTGATTATAAAGAATTTAATAAAATAGATCCAGTTCACACTCTTAAAATAGATAATACAATAAGAATTCCCAAGCGTGTCATGGAGCGTCATCGCAGATTTGACATTGATCCCACAAATCGAGATGGTGAAACAGTTAATGTTTGTGCAAATGACGACTACGATTACGATTTCGGGTATAGAATAGATTCATACATACGAGTAAAGCAACATATTAGTATCCTTCGTACCTACCAATCCAAATTCATAACTCAAGAGCTGTATTATGTACCCAAACGTAATGGAACAATCAGAGAGTTAGAGTTCTTTCCCTTTCTACCCCTCAATGCAAATGAGTACTTGGTACCTGAAGGGTCATTTCATATGGATTTCTACAGAGTAAATTTTTTCATTATGCTCTTGCAGCAAAAGAAGTTCAATTTACTCTACAGGAATGGTCTGTTTGAAGAAGGTGCAAGGCCAAGTCCAGCTCTACGCCCCCGAAATTCTCGTATAAAGTATCGACAATTCTAGCAAAATTTTATCAGTTTCAACAGCAAACTCACCTGAACTACTTTGTCCTCACCAAGTTTTTCTGATCCTTAAGTTTGAAATATCCTAAGAAATCGAACATGAGTGAACGTGTTAATACCCCATTTCCAAATGTCAGCTCTGCCCTGACACCTCAAATTGATAAACTCTTTCGTCTTCGTCCAAAAGCTGAACCAGCTGTTCTTAAAATCAAAGATAAAATCCGACATGTTATGAATTTGTGTAAGGATTCTGATACTGTTGAAGAAATTTGTAACGAGCTCTTGGAGCATGTCAGTTCAGACTGGGTTTACATCCCATCATTCACCCAAACCAATCTAGCAAACTTGATGTTTAGTTTGCGTTGTGCTCGTCTTCCAAATTACATGTTTGATCCACCAGCTCAAAAAAATACTATTCTCAATTGGATGAAACTTACAACATCGCTACTAAAACTTACACCATCAATGGCCTTTGTCTTAGAAAAATCCCCAGGACTCTTTCTTAGTTTCTTTGATAACGGGTTTGATCTGGAAGTGGAGTGTGCCACTTTCCATAAGAGTTTTCTTGAATTTGAGGAAAATCAGAAAAAAATAAGCGGAAGTGCTTATTCTTCCATTCCTACCACAACTTCTTCAAGTTCTGTTTCGACTCCTGTTAAACTCACACTTGGCGCTACTCCCAACTCAAACTCTGCTACTATCGCTCCAGTTAACATTCTTCCCAATACTACACCAAGTACTACTACCGCTCCTGCAAGTGCCATTCCAACTGCACCAGCTAATATTCTACCCAATACTGCACCAAGTACGACTACCGGTACTCGACCCATTCATGTGTTTACTACCGCTACTCAAACAAATGGTACATCTTCTACAGACCGAAGAATCACACGCTCAGGACATTGTTTTCCTCCAGACGCTATTTTGAAGGACGGAAAACTCACCAGCTGCTCAAGTGTCGTTCCTCCTGATATGATCCCAAGTTTTGAAGCTGCTTTAAAAAGAGCTCTAGACAAAGAGTAAGGTACTTAATTAATGCATAGAAATTAAAAAATATTTAGTTGACTTTTAATAACAAATCCCGGTTGAGTTATCAAAGCTTTCAACTTATCATATTATTGTTTGAATATATTACTTAGTGGTTTGAACGGACCTCCTAGGAAGGTGTTTGTCGTTTGGAATCAATCTACTTCCCAACAACCTCAAAATGTGGAGGAAGAGACGAAACCAAAAGAGGAAACCCCAGAAAAAACAAATTAAGTATAAAACTAAAAATTTATTTTGTTCTAAACATGATAATATTGATGACTGTACTGTAGATAATGTTAAGAGAATAGAAAACCTTAAAATTTTAGAAGTTTTAAAACATGTTAATTGGATTGAGAATGGACCAATTATATACATTAAATGTAATACCCTTGACGTCTTGGGAAGATTTTGCTTCCAAAGAACAATCAACTATTTTATCTATCCGATTGAATATGAATGGGACAAATATTTTGTCTTTGTATGTCCTAAAAATCATCAGGAAGTGTTATCACTTGAGAAAGATTTAAGTATGCGTACATATCTAGAAGGTCCTGTTTCATTTGGCAATGAGGAGGTAACGTACCCATTTTGTAATGTTGATGTTTTCAAGAAATTGAAATATCGATGGGATTGTCGTTCAGTAGTATATTTTTTTTTAAATTTAGAATATAGTGTAGTAAGTAGTCCACATTATATTATGATGTATATTTACAATCAAATGAAACATCTTATTACCTATCAAACTAGAACTTTTTTTGTTGATACAAAGCATGATCTGCGTCTTACGAACTGTAGGAGTCTTATAACACATAGTAGCCCATTACATTATCCTCATTATTCTGAGGGACACATATCAAGTTTGAAATCAATGTGTCTAGAAACTATATTAAAAAAGTAATATAATTGTAAATTTTTATATTTTCTACACATGTAAACACAAAAAAAATACTTCTGAAGCAAATACTATGTAATTGTAATTGTAAATATCTATATCATTTTTTAAATATAAAGCCTATGCATACATAAAAAAATACAAAAAAATAATCAGCAATAAAAAAATTAATCGGGATTTGTACATTTCAAAAAAAAGCTCACGATCATTTTTACCTTTATTTGAACATAAATACATTATTCCTTTTTAAAAAAATGTTAGTCAAGTTAAATAATTTCACATGGCAGCATCAAAATCATCAGGGACTTCTGGTGTGAAGCGTACCTATTTGAATCAAACGTTTAGTGGTGCATATTCTGGACTGTCGGGATTCATTAGAAATAGAAAAACATGGACAAGCAAGCAAGCAGTTGCAAAAGAACTCAGACAGTTAGAATCATATAGTTTGCATAGGGACGTCAGGAGGAAATTCAAGCGTCGCAGAATACTTATTCATTTCATTAATGAAGTATTCAGTTGTGATTTGAAGGATATTTCTACGATTAAAAAATACAATAATAATTATTCTTTCGTTGTGATTTGCATTGATGCATTTAGTAAAAAGTTATATGTGCGTCCTATCAAAAAGAAGAATGCTGATTCAATGATTAAAGCATTCACAAGTATTTTCAAAGAAGCTAAAGCAAAGCCAAAATTCATTTTCTCAGACCGTGGAACCGAATTTCTATCATCCAAATTTCAGGATTTTCTTAATAAAAACGGCATTCGTTTGTATCATATCAATAGCCACATCAAAAGTTCTTTTAGTGAAAGAGTTATTAGGACATTGTGGAGCAAACTTGAACGGTATCGAACTGAAAGGAAAACAAATAAAATCATCAATGTGCTTCAAAGTTTTGCAAATGCCTATAATCATACTTATCATACTACAATAAAAACCAGTCCAGCTTTGGTGACAAAGGAAAATGAAAACGAAATTTGGAATATGATGTACAAAGACATCATACATGGTTCGACTAAGGAAGATGAGAAGTTTAGACCTGGTGATGTAGTGCGAATATCAGCTACAAAACCAATTTTTGCAAAAGGTAAGGTAAATGGTTACAAATTATTGAATTTCTGTGTTTTTTTTTGTAATTTTATATATAACGCTGCACTTAATTCAATAATTCTCATTTTCGACTTACAATTCATTTAGGATACACCTCTAATTGGAGCAAAGAGAAGTTTATCGTGGCTGAAAAGTTAGGAACTCATCCGATTACTTACAAAATCAAAGATTTTGAAGGTAAAGGGGTTCTGAAATCATTCTACAACAACGAATTACAACTAATTGAAGATGCAGTTTCATCATCATCATCATAATTCCACAAGCAAGCAATCCCATTCCTTGACTGGAAACAAGTATATCGTGCTAACTAGTGATACCAATGTAAATAATTGTTGCACATCAAGCACAGAGTTAGTGTGTAATTTTCAAGAATCATTATACATACAAAACGATTTATACAGTATTGGACTCGTCAGTTTAAGATATAAACCAATAGCACCAACAGTATCTAAACATTTAGTTCAAAGTATCTATCCGAATACAACAAAACCGAAAACAACTAACGAAAAACTTTTTCCGAATTTTAAGTCTCCCATTTCACAAACTATGCCGTTTAAAAAAACTCAAAACAGCATATTTCAATTCTTTCCCGATTTCAATCAGATTGCAAAAAAATATGACATACCTGTCACTTTATCAGCAGGTGTAATCGAAGAAACAGATCTAAATGATACGAAAAAGACAGATATAATATCAAAGGATATCAAAAATCTATTTGTTACATTATATTATAATGTAAAGCCTCTACATGCTCTTGAAACGTATCTTTATTTTCCTTATTCGTTGTCTACTGCATTAGGATTTACACAAAATTGGTTTACTTCTGGTGTTTGGGATTCTTATAGTTTATTCACACAACAAAACTTGGATAAAATTTCATTGGGAGAGGATCTCACCATTCATACCGAGCAGTATCAAAATGACGAAAACTTGATAACAATTACACAAATTTTTCCCAAGGTAGTTTATAAAAGGCGAAATAATGCGAACGATGAAACCGATTTTCGTGTATTTTTCTCAACTATTAATAAAAAGCTTGCAGACGCTGATATTCCTTTTAAATTTTTTTTTGGTTCGGATAAAAGGGTGGGATTTGAGCTACAGGGGTCAAGTAATGAGTATGTTGTGTTGCCTAGTAAAATTGCAACGATGTTAGGATTTTCACAGGATACTTTTAATTCCGGTAAATATGAATCTAACTTTAACATTAATGATGAACAATTTGATAAAATAAATGACCAAGAGAACCTCTTTTTCCGTTTCGGTGTAAGACACGTGTATCGTATACCGATGAATGAACCAAGTGCTCTAAATCCTCAAAGTGTAATGAAGGAAATAAATAAATCTCTGACAACCTATGTTTATCCTGACGTTAAAATTTCATTCGCGATTTATCGTGATTCAATTACTAGTACTATGTCACGACCGGATATAGGCGTTATTTTACCAACCGTTGTAAGTACATATTTTGGAACGGATGTAAATCAGCTTTATTATGATACAACCACAGTAGTTATTGCTAAACAACTCGCAGAAAAAGAAGAAAAGCTAGAAGAAGAAGAAAGATACATTGCAGACGGAGAGGATAACATTATACCAGCTACAAGAGAACCCGCGAATCGAATTTTGGTTCTGTGTAATATTGTAGAAAATCAGTTCTTTAATGACCAATCATATCCAGTTATTCGCGAACTTAACCTTAGTAAAGATTATTTACAGGAAACGCATCAAATGTTTTACCCAGTTCTGTACATGCCTTTGAACAGTGAACACATTCATCAGCTCCGAGTATCTTTAGTTAATGAGTATGGTCTGCTTTGGGATTTTGGTGAAAATCCAGTCACAATAGAACTACACTTGAAACAACGATTTTAATTTTAATTTGCTTTTTAATGAGACAAGTTGTTTGTGACGATCAAAAGTGTACACTAGAAACCATGCCAAAGATTGGTGGACAAAAGGGAGGGGGTCAAGGACTTAATCCAGCGGAAGACCCTTATCTTATTCCAATGAAGAAGAGTGAAGGATCATTGAGACAAAAAATATCTAGGAAGAGGAGGCAAGCGGGGGGTGGGGCTCCTACAACTGCAAAACCTCAGTGTGGTAAAGGTAAACGGCGGAGAAAAAATCGAGGTAGTCGTCGCTCAACAATTCGCAAGACAACAGTTCAAACTGGATCAGGGAAACGCCGGAGAAGACCGCAAGCCGGTGGTGGTAAAAAGCGTCGAACTTCATCACGTCGTCGTTGTGCAAAAACTTCATCAAAGTGTAAAAGACGTCGGAAGAGGAAATAATTGATATGGATTCTTCAGTTTACGAAGAGCCAACAACATATTATGAAGGTAGTGTCAAATCTATGAGATCAGAACTAGACCTTTGTAGTATTCCACCAACCGATGTTTCGACTTTGTTTAGTGGTGATTATATGCAAGTTTATCCTGAAACATCACTCAAAGATAACAATAATCCAGTAGAATTCAAAGTGAATGGTGATGGATCAGGATACCTCGACTTGAATGATAGTTTTCTATACACAAAGTGCAGAGTTGTACAACAAGATGGAACGGATTGTGAAGAAGCCGATATTGTTGCACCGGAAACTTTATTTGCATATACCATGTTCTCTAACTTGATGGTGTACCTAAATAAAAAACTTATTTATGATTCTGCAAATTTTTACGCATTCATATCCTTTATTTATAAACATTTATCTTCATCTCCACTTCAAAAGGACGATCAATTACTTGATGAGTTTTATTATTGTAATGAGACTCCTGACGACTACACAATTGCTGCTGACGGAACTGGCGATTCAGGTTTTTTAACGAGATACAAGAAAACGAAGAAAAGCAAATCATTTGTAACTATTGCAAAACTTAACTGTGGAATTTTCAATCAAATTAGATATGTACCATCTGATATAGAACTTGGTATCAGTTTACGTAGAAATCTTCCGCAGTTTTGCCTGAACAGTGCTACAGTAAAAAAGACAGGTGTGAATGGGTGTCCTTACAAATTTGATATTCTTAGTGAAGTTCTATACATTCGTCGTAAAAAAGTCTTACATTCTATTATAAATGAGCACAAGAGATGGCTACAGGGTGGGAAAACACTAAAATATCCTTTATGTGAAAGGGAAATGTGTACATATACAATTGCGAAAGGAATTGTATCAAATACTTCTAATAGTGTATTTAATGGAAGAATTCCAAAATTAATTGTCATTGGTTTCATTTCAAGTGAAGCCTATAACGGCTCACTAAAATATAGTGGGTTTAACTTCAAACATTATAAATTTACAGAAATTAAAGTAAGTGGAAATATTGAAGGTGTTGAATTTGAAACAATTCAATGCGATTTTGATAGTGATGATTTTCTTCTTCCTCTTCAAACACTACAAAAAACAGCGTCTGATCCAAACCAAGGAAACGGAATAAACAGAGATAATTATACTAATGGAAACTGTTTAGTAGCCTTTGAAGTGCTTCCTGTTTTACACAATACTTTTAGTGTGAATAAAATTGGACAAATACGGATTCAATTACGATTTAAGGAACCACTTCCTGAAAACCTTAATGTTATCGTTTATAGTCAATATCAAGCTGTTTTGGAAATTGATTCAAATAAACAAGTATTTATTGATAGATAAAATGAATAGCGATACAATTAAAGAATATATACTTTTTTTATTTACTAAATCAAAAATATCTGTTCCGTTTTATATATTCGCCGCGGACACTATGTGGGAGGATGTACAAATGATAAAGCGTAAATATCCAATTGCAATCATACAGAATACAGATAAAATTGAAAATGATGGGGAACATTGGGTAGCATGGTTTGTATTATCATCTGAGTCCGCTGAGTATTTTGATAGTTATGGTAATCAAATTACAAAATATAAAAATATTAAAAAACCTGTAAAAAATATTGTACTTGAAAACTGTTCAGTTCTTCAAAGTTCGCAATCCTATGTCTGTGGATCTTATTGTATATTTTATCTTTACTATAGAGCTTTGGGATATTCGTATAAATCAATATTGGATAATTTTACTCGTTCTGTACACATAAATGATTTTAGAATACAACAATTTTTAAATACAATCCCTGAAATTGCTCAGGACTATAGATGTACGTATAGATATTGTAAGGAAAATCAGAAAAACTGTCAATCAAATAAATGTAGAGCGATATGTTATCCATAAGTATAAACTATAAGTTGTAATTCAATTATATAAAAATCTTGGAAAAATAAAAAGTACATTTAGTATGTTTTTGTGTTCACATCTGACGACATGGATTTCATTGACTTTCGTTTAATTCATCCATTTACATGTGTAGTTGTTGGGGCAACAATGGGTGGTAAAACACATTTCATTCTGGATTTAATAAAACGTAGAAGAGAATTAATAGACACACCGATCGATAAAGTGTATTACATTTATTGCGATTATCAATCAAAATTTCATGATCTCCAATCAAGTGATTCGAATATAACATTTTCTAACAACCTTGAAGATTTAAATACTGTCTTGTCTACTCCATGCTTAGTCATTGTGGATGAT
>JAQGBH010003612.1:0-19302 GCA_034698265.1 Sminthurinus aureus
ACCAACCTACATAACAAGATGAAAAACATAATAATATATTAACAAATACGATGTCAGGTAAAAGCTATAGTGTAAAAAATTTTGTACAGGTTTAAAGTTTTACCCAGTTGTTTGGTGCCTTTGGTTTTCCTTGAGCATCTGTGCCATTTGCATCTCTCCACACGTAGTAGTCAGTGTAGGGTTCTACTTTTTGAACTGATTTCTTGAACCACTCGTGAAGGTCACTAGAGTGATTTGGAACCATGTCCATGATGATTTTTATTCCTAGAATAAAAAATAAAAATACATGTATTTTATTTGCTATTTTGTGCAGTCTTTGAATTTTGGATAATAAAAGTAATGAATAAATATATTATGAATGTATAAAACATTATGTACCTCTTTTACGGAATTCTTCTGACATGCGACGGAAATCATCAAGAGTTCCAAACGCTGGATCGACATTAGTAAAATTTGAAATGTCGTATCCGAAATCCTTCATCGGAGATTCGTAAATAGGAGAAATCCACACAGCTTCAATTCCAATGTCAACAAAATAGTCCAATTTTGAAGTGATTCCTTTAAAAAAATATCAGTAGAAAAAATAGATAAAAGTTACTTTTTCATGCTTATTTCTTCTACGCTTCCTTTTTATGATTGTACTTAGATAATTTTGATAATCACAATGATGATTTTTAAAATTTTACCATTTAAATCTCCGACGCCATCACCATCTGAATCTTGAAATGACCTTGGATAAACTTGGTAAGTTACGGTTTGTTGCCACCATTCCAAAGGTGCGTTTGTTGCTTTGGGCTTAACTACTTTCCCATTCAATGGACTAGAAAATCCATGTTGTGCAAAAATGCAGCACACTAGTAAACTTAGAGCTAGTGAATAGTTCATGTTGCTCGATTTCTAACGACTGAACGAATGAATAAATAAATGGAAATAGTTTCTGCCCTGATGACAGAATGAGAATTGAAAATGGACAGGATTAGATAACGCGTGAAAATTTACTCATTGCTCATAGGTAATTCATAATACCAGATCTGGCGTCATATTATGTCATACGCCATATCAAAGGATTGGTTTAGTTGCAAAAAATGTAAAAGTAAACAAGTCGGAGAATTCACAGGATTTAATTTGCCAATTATGTTTTTGTGACATATTGGACTAGAAAATAGAAACTAGAAACTAAAAGCTAATATAGGATTTAGAAAAATACGATGGTACTTAAAACTTCAAACGACGCTTTATTTATCTGCTTTTGTTTGATTGACTGCTTGATGTTTGATGTTTGATGGCGTGATTGATTGATCACCTGTATGATTTTGTACATGCAATACAAAATACAACTAGTGACTAGTGCGAATTTTTCCACGCTAGTATCTAGTATCATCATCATTGTCATTATCTCTAAAAGTGGTATGAAGTTTCAAGTGTTTAGGCAAAAAATAGTAGATTCATTCTTCATTTCTCACACACTGGACACTACTATTGGACATAGTTTTCATTCCTTAACCAATACAATAAATAAAGTGTATGCTACATAATATAATATGCATTACGTAAACATTTGTGCTGGATAATCCCATCGTTTTTATAACTCTTCTCTCGAAACTCAAAATTCAAAACACGACAATAATACTCAATATTTTTGTACTGTGAATCATGAGCTGGTCATTTGTAATTGGTTAATTCAAGTGCCTTCACTACAAAAAATGTTTTATGTACGTAATACGTACATACTTGATGCTTCATAATATATTTGTAGTTCTCAGATTCTCGACTCTTCAAAACTTGATTTTAAATTTTACCCCAAGTAAAATATTTCAGTCACTGTTAAATGTACGCATTATACGCAACATGCTGGAAAATTGCACTGTGTGTATTGAGTATTGAGTTTTGAAGGGGGAATGTGCAATTTGCAATTTGCAATCATTTATTTTTATGTTGCAGGTTACACATTCAATCCCAAAAAATGACTACAATTTTAATGAATGAGCTGCCGACTATCCATTATGTACAAACTTTGTAGTTTAAATGAAATTTTTGCAAAAGAATGCAGATTATGCAATGGAGCATGAATTATGTGATTTTTGCAAGTCATGAGTCACCAATGTTTTGTGACTGACGATTTTTTCACGTGCAATTTTGTTTTCTGTTACTGATGAATGCAAAAAATGGATACGATTCCATATTTATTATTATTTATTATTTATTATGCTACGCTTTTTCATGAGATGATGAGATTTTCAAGAGTTCAAACTACAAACTCCATGATGAAAATTGAAGAGACAAAACTGTCATGAGTTAGTTATGAAAATTGGGAGACTAGAATTTTTTTGTTTTATTCCTTTCATTTGACAAACTCCAGAGAAGAGAGAACAGAATATTTACATAAAACAACAACAAAATTACATGTTTTTATACATTGTACAAGCACTTAACTCTCAAACAAAGAAAAGAACAAGAACAGATACTGTATTTTATAATTTGTATAGTTCAATATACAACGAAACAGCAAAAAGTACAAAGTAGGAACATGAAATAAATAAATAAAAGTAAGTTCAACATGCACAATTTAATATAATATATCTAGATCATATTATGTCTGATGTCTGATTGCACTTATACAGCAAACTGGACAACAATTGCATCTCTTGCTCCCAAAAGTACAGCTCCAGTATTGATGCTACTTCTACAGTACAAAAAATGAATTATTATCAAACCAGTCATTTTTAAATATATTTGAAAAACTTGAATAGAAAAACAAAAATACAAATGTCACTTTGAAATCTACTAATAAAAAAATTACCCGATGGTTGCTCCCTGGTTGGTAAATCCGATACTTCTTGTGTAGACGGATGCAGCAATTGGAACATTCTGGAAGGCTCTGGCATTAACAGTGACGGAATCATCAGAAAAGTTGACAAGAACTAAATAACCTGTTCCATCAACGTCTCTTGGAGCAATTCTGTAGACGATGGACGAAACATGATTCATAATTCATAATCCATAGTCATAAGAGAGAGAGCCAATAGTAAAAATGATATTAAATAATATCCTTGTCAACTTTGTTCTAGTTGGGAATCGGTAATTAGTAACGAACCTTGTGAATCCATAGACACGATCGCTGTTCAAGCTGAGACTTTCATATTCGCCATATCTCCACACATCTGAGTTTCGGAGTTTGACGAGTTCTTTGTACACTTTTAAATGACTTTCAGGAGCTACTTCCTGAGCGGCTACGTTAATGGTGACGTAATTTGGATTGATAGGGAGCCAAGTACTGCTAGTGGTGGAGAAACCAGCTCCAGTTGAATTATTCCATTGCATTGGGGTTCGAGCAGGATCTCGAGAAAATTCCTCGTATCTTTCACGATCAGTCTAAAATTTGTAAGGCATCGAACAAAGAACAAAGGATTAATAAAATACAAAATATGTACATGGAAAGCTTATATTTAAAAAATATTGAAAAACGTAAATAACAAGGAAAATTATGCATGGTTTTTCTTTAATTTTTGTTACATTGCAAGCTGCTGGATCAACAGTTTCTTCCCACGTCAAAAATGTATCAGTCATTCCAATTTCTTCTCCGTAGTATGTAACAGCTGTTCCTTTTAAAAGGAGGTTGATCATGTTGGCTCCATCCAAACCTCGTTCTGTCCATCTTTTTGCGGCTCGTTTCTGGTCATGATTTCCAATGAGGAAAGTTGGGTAGGCGTAATCCGGGGTGAATTCATCCCAAAGATTTATAACATCTTCAGCTTGACTAGCGGTTGTGTTTGGGGTTATTTGGTAAAGCAAGTGGAAGCTGTAAACAAACAGAGAAAGAAAATATTTTTACATTGGAAAATCACACGTCATGCATGAAAAACTTTTTAAAATGGAGGATATTTTATATGTTGTATAAATATGCGCGTAATACTTGAATGGGAAATGTGAGACTGGTTTGTTTGGCGTTCCGTAATAATCAGCAATGTCCTCGTCATCAACACCGGCTTCAATCATCATAACTCTGTAAGGATCATAAAGTAGACAAAGTCACACATTTTCTTTTCACTTTTTTAGTCTTCAGTCTTAAATTTTATGTTTTATGTTTACAGTTTACAAACCTTCTGTGTCCATCTTCAGATGAATAAACGTCAAGCAACTGCCGCATGTCTGCAAGGAATTCCAGAGTTCTTGGTTGATTGTAACTGATGGAAAAAATAAAAGGACAAGAATAATTTTTCTGTGATTTTCATGGTACCAAATACAAAATAGTGCATCTGGTTTGACAAAGGAAATTACGTGTAGATGTGACTCCAATATCTGTGCTCATCTGGACGAGCTGCGGGTGGTCGATTTGGATTTGGAGGTTCATCTAATTCACGCTCATCTTCATATGTCCAGCAAACAGCATCAACTCTAAAGCCATCGACTCCCATGTCCAACCAGAATTTTACAGCAGCAAGGATTTCGTTACGAACTTTAATGTTGTTGTAGTTCAAATCCGGTTGTTCTTTTACAAAGGCGTGGTAGTAAAATTGTTGTCTTTTTTCATTCCATTCCCATGCTGAGCCACCAAACACGGATACCTACGATGTAAAATTTCAGGGGAAATTAATACAGGCAGAATACTCAATGAGCAGTAGAAAACCTATGTATCATTTACAAATTGAAATAGTACCCAATTGTTCGGTGGGATTGGTTTTCCTTGGGCATCTGTGCCATTCGCATCTCTCCAGACGTAGTAGTCAGTGTAGGGTTCGACTTTTTGAACTGATTTCTGAAACCACATGTGAAGGTCGCTAGAATGATTTGGAACCATGTCCATGATGATTTTCATACCTTGAGTTTAACATAAACGGAATTTTAATTATTAGCTTTTCCACTTTGCCACTGTCATTTATTTTTCTCTAGAAATATTTGTATTCATTTACCTCGTTTTTTAAACTCCGCTTCCATGTTTCTAAAATCGTCGAGGTTTCCGAAAATCGGATCAACATTCGTGAAATTTGAAATGTCGTATCCGAAATCCTTCATCGGAGATTCGTAAAATGGAGAAATCCAAACAGCGTCAATTCCAAGGTCAACAAAGTAGTCCAATTTTGAAGCAATTCCTGCAACAAAAAATGATTTATCATTCTCAATAATTCTCAATATTTCTAAGTTTTCTTTCACTTGCTTTCAAGCATTCGAGATTCGAGTTTTGAGTATAATATCGAATATGATAAATTTACCATTTAAATCCCCGACGCCATCACCATCCGAATCCTGAAATGATCTTGGATAAATTTGGTAAATAATTGATTGCTGCCACCACTCCAAAGCTGGATTGTCAGCTCGAGGTTTCATCAATTTCCCACTTTGTGGAATTGAATATCCATTTTGAGCCAAACAACAAGCCAAAAGCAACGTCAATGATAGTGAAAACCGCATTTTGACGGGATGCGAGCTATCAACTAACTACTACAACTATAATTCGATTCAAAATTATGTCTAAAGCCTAAAGTCTAATGAAAAAAATGCACTTTTTACAATTGGCAATTGACAATTTACAACGTTTCTGTGCCAAAGCGAGACAGCGAATGAGGAATGATCAAAAGAATCAGGAATAAAGAATAAAATGAGGTTGATGCATTCAGTTTGTTTTATTTACATTTTACATGCAGATTATCCTTAATACTTGCTACTTGATACATGATAAATTTACATAACAAAAAATGTATGCATGTTGAATGTTGAGGATTGCGCAAAAAGTAGTTGACAAGTGGAATAATAATAATGATAATAGTTATTACAATTATTCCACATTTTCTGCGACGATTTATCTAAATTCTAAATAGATAAATAATAAATAATACTAAATAAAACATGCAGATGAAAAGGAGTGTACTAGACAAGAGACAAGAGACAAGATGACATTTATGCCTTATGCACTATCTGTTGTTTGATTGATGGCACGTATCACGTATGAAGTATGAGGTATTATATGAGGGCAGGTGAACAGTGATTATTTGTTATCCATTACCTATTATCACCACCTAGAAAAAAATAACAGTTTTTACAACATTTATCTCACATCTCATGTGTACCCCGTTATTTGTTTTTGCTATATCTGTATCAAGTATGAAAAATGAAACATGCATGATTCTTAAGTATGTTTATGTTGTGTATTGTGTATATGGAGTAATAAGCAATTATCAGCATTAAGTAAGCATCATCAAAATTTCCCTATTTTTGAAGAATGGGTTTACTTATATTATGTATTATGTACTTTATACCTATGCAAAATGCGAGAATGTGTTTGTAAATGTGTAGCAGTTTTATAATGCATTATAACACATAACGTCAGACATCGGCCTTTCAATTTCTATGACACGTATTTTGTTGTAGTTTGTAGTTTGTAGCTAGTTATCTTTTGTCCCATTCAAGTTTTAAAACGACAGCTCAGCGTAATTTTCTAGCACTCATGATTTTCCTCTGAATCATTCTACATTCTCATTCTATGTGAATTGGAAATTTGGAATTGAATTTGAGAGAAAAAATGTAAATACAATGGAAAAATGACATCAGCATTTTTATTTACTCCAGAATACAGAATACAGAATTTCCATTTTCCATTGATGAAAGAAAAATCATTGTATTTGAATTTGCATAAATAATAAATAATATGGAATATATAATATGGAAAAAAAATTCCCATAAAATCCAGAAAAACTCAACTCAAAACCTCGCTCAAAAAACCAACGGGAAGAATTAGGGGTCGTTTGCTTTTGCATTATCTCTGAACTGCACCAGCACAATCAAATAGGTCGTCAGGCAGCCAATTAGCTAAAACAGACCAACATGAGCTGCTTGTGATTTGACTTTGTTAAAAGTATTTTACATACAATCATGTTATGTCCATGCATGAAAAGTTGTTGATGGTAGATGCATAATGCATCATTTTGGCGCAAAAGACTCACCGTGGTAAAAACAGTTCGACTGAGTGTGAAGAATTTGCCAGGTGAAATTCCTCTTGGGTTTGTCGTCAATCTCGTGTGCAGCATCAAAATCTACAAAATCAATGTCATATAAAAACTAATCAATGCCTTATTTTTCGAGTGACTTTGAGGTGAAAAAAATATTTTTTTTTCTGGTATTTTGCGTTACTTTGTCTCTGTAGTTTGACTTGAGTTGCACATTGCAAGTCTGTTGAAATTTTTCCAAATCCTTAGCCACTTGTTTGGTTCTCTCAATCAAATCCGTTGACACGGAACAAAAATCATAGAGCGCTTTTGCATACGGAAACATTGGAACAACCTTTGCAGAATAAACTAGCGTTATACTGGAGTTGACGAGGGCGTTGAAGAGGAAGACGCAAGTAAAAAAGGAGTTGATCAAAATCTTCCAGATGCACATTAAAACCTCAAAAATCAAAATCCATTGGAAATGACAACTAAAATTGACAATTCCACACTCAATTCGTTCAATCATCTCAAAATATGAATCCAGTTTGGAATGAACTTGACTCGGTTCTTTATTTCCCGTTGAGAATTTCCGGATATCCAAGGAAATGGTTTTAAAGCAACTCGAGTAGAATTTGATGCACATTATTGGCCAAAATTTGTAAAGAACGTGAAAATATCCAACCCAAACCGTGTAGATGACGTAGAAAACCAATAAAATCTCCACAACCAAACTCTCTTCCTCTCTCTCTGCGCCGCCCTGATACTCTTTTTTAATCCCGTAACCCCGTTTTGTAAGATAAACAAAAGTAAAGACCAAGGGGAAGACAGACAAAATGAAAAGAGGGACGAGATGCAAAATCATTGAATTTCGGCATTCAACTCTCAGTTTTTCCAAAATCCTGAAATTCTTCTGTTCCTCCGCATTTTTAGCATGGCCATGGCCATCTTGGTTGTCATTGAAGAAGCCGAGTTTTTGCATCTGGTCCAAAAGTTGAACATTTCCTCTCCAAAATTGGACAGTTTTTCTTCCTCTGTACAGACCGTAGATTTGGATACAAACGCAACGAAGATATGAGAAAAATCCTTCCGCATGTTGTGCCAAATGCTCGATTTTATTCCTCAGTGGAGATCGGTTGGCCATCCGAGTGAAATTTATATTCCAGTAAATTGCAGTGGCGGCAGTGATGAAAATGAGAAGAAATGTCCAAAGAGAACTCAAACTGAGCCAGTGGAAACAGAGAGAATTAATTTTTCTGTGGCCGTGACTCTGACTCTGATTCTGATTTATGGAGCGCGTCCGTGTCAATGGAAAAAATCCGAGAAGACATGCCGCCATCATTGGATATTTAAAAATCCACAGGAGCTTTTCTTCCGCTTCTGCGTCCTGTTTGACATTAAGCGGAAGTGGAGCCGAAATCAAAGAATTTCCTACATTTTTCCACGAATCAGCAGCTGAAATGGAAATTTCCTGATTTAATGGTTTTGATTCACTACGATCAAATAATGATGAATTTGAATGGATGTGAAGGCTGCGGATTTCCACATCTTCCACGTTTCCATTTTCCATTTCCACCATGTTTTATAAAGAGTCTTTGAGTTTTGAGCCTGAAGAGTTTGATGAAATAACTAAATTTTGGATTTTCTCCAGCATGAAAAATAAAACTTGATTGCATTGACATGGCCTAAATATTTAATGAAGTTTTACTTCTTTACTTGTTTCGCTGGAATATAATAAAATGCAAAACATTGACCAATTACTTTTGTTTATTTAGGGTGTGTCTTTGTTGTTTCGCTTTGTTTGGGTTTGTTTTTGTGTGAGTTGTGGCCTTTATTTATATTTCTATTTTCATTTTTCATGTACTGATGCATGATGCATGTGATGGAGCGGAGAGCTGAAAGCTTTGAGACATAATGGGAATTTGGTAATTTTGTTCAAGAATTACACGCCACTGAGTGAAAATGTAGTTGCAGAATTGTCAATGATCAATACATCATTGATCGTACCGATACTGATGGTGCTTCCTAAGTAATACATCGTCTCATCCTCGATCCTCGGTTTAGACCTGATGTCCTTCAGACCGACATAAATTACTCCCATTTTTTCATCCACTGCTCTATTGTCTATTGTACAGTGTACAATTTTTTGTGGAAATTTTACTCTGCAACAGAAGGCAGGCAGAAAAGTCGGTTTTTGAAATTTGACCTCGTATAAACGTTGTAAAGTGTGTAACCGCCTTTACGCTTAAGTTCAAGAGAAATCACGGAATGGGGAAAAGAATGCGTATTTTCTCTTAAAATGCTTTTATCATTTATTGACGGTCGACGGTGTAGTGTACAAATTGTCAATATCAATGATGTAAACGGAATTCAGTGTAATTAATCAACTTTTATTAATTAGTTTCTCTTTTATTAATTAATCAATAACCATTGCCATTTTCCATTCTCCATTCTGCCAACTATTAAGCTCACTATGAGAGTTATAACGACAATTTTTACATGGATGTCGATAAAAGCGATACGTGTTAGACATAAAAATTTCAGGATTCCAAATTCCAATGATGAACGACCAGCAGCAACAGAGAGTGAAATAATAACGAATAATCAGCTCAAGTTTTTAAAAAAACGCACATTAAGCTTTGTTTTTTGTTTATTTATTCTTCGTGATTTAGGTACAGCGGTTAATTCCATGATGCATTATGTTTTATGTTGACACTTGATTATTGATCACTGACAACTGACAATTGACAATTCGTATAGTTAACGAAGAACGAATAACAAACAAAATGTTACGGTAGGTGTAAGTACAAAAAAGAACATTATTTCATACTTCATACAAGTCACAATTTACAAATGTGTTTTAACTTTTAAAACGTGACTATAAACATTTTTTGACAATTTTAATACAAGTATTACAATCATTGCAAACTTTCCATCTCATCATCATTATCATTATCATCAGTCGCCAGTCAATCGAACAAATAAGAATGTACAACTACCAGTATTTTTGCACGTGATGTAGCTAAAGGATTAAGTGATTGCAAACGTGTTGAGCACATGGCTCATTCCTCTGTATAATTTATAATTTATAATGTATAATGTAATATCATAAATATGTACTCAGCACTGAACAATATAATAATATAAAATATAAATGATTACAATCAGATATCTCAAGTACAAAATAATTTCAATCTGAATTTGATTTACAACAACTTGAATGACTGTTTACTGTTTACACACAAACTATTGAATATTGAATATTGACTATACAATCGGTAATATTATACTTCATGTTGTATGTCTCTCTCTTCTCTTTGTACACGATATGCAAAATGGAAACAACAATTTGTAAGTTAAACTAGCTACTTATTTATTCTAGATTCCAGATTCTAGCTACTTGACTGAAAATTGTACAACGATGCTGTTTCTTGCTCCTAGGAAAATGGATGTTAGATTGATGGCACTTCTGAAAAAATCATAAAAAAGCAACTGAATTATTATCACATGAATATCGAGTATCGAGTATCGAGCAAGATTTTTTACTTTTTTGTACACTTGAAAATATAGACACGACTACGTTAAAAGTTTACCCGATGGCTGCCTCTTTGTCTTCAAATCCTACACTTCGTGTGTAAACATGTCCGTCAGCAGGGACACTGCGGAAAACGGTGGCATTCACATTCACCGCATCGTTGGATAAATTCACAAGAACTAAAAATCCTTTCGAGTCCACTTCTCTTGGTGCAATTCTGCATTTTACATAGAAAGTAGTAAAGTAGTAAAATACAAAATACAAAATACGGATAATCAATAAAAAATGAGTAAAGATTATAGTATAATGACTATTGACTTATTGACCATGATAATAATTATTTTGAAATACCTTGTGAATCCCAGAACACGATCTTCATTCAGAGCCCTGCTCTCGTAATCTCCATATCGCCAAGCATTTGTACTTCGAAGTTTGACGAGCTCTTTGTACACTTTTAGATGACTTTCACTTGTACTATTCTGCTCTTTCACATTCAACTGGACATAGTTGGGATTCACAGGCAGCCAGGTTTTGTTAGCGGATGAAAATCCTATGTAGTTTTTAAAGTTTGATTTGTATTTGTAATTCGTCATGAAAAATCAAGCCAAAACAGAAGAAAATAAATATGCCGTTCTAACCTGCATTTTTGCTATCGTCCCACTGCATGGGAGTGCGGGCAGTATCTCTTGAAAATTCCAGATAGCGACTAGGATCCTGATTACAAGCTTGCGGGTCCACTGTTTCTTCCCAAGTCATGAATGTGTCCTTCATCCCAATTTCCTCCCCGTAGTATGTCGTTGCAGTCCCTTTCAGAAGAAGATTGACCATATTTGCACCATCTATTCCCTTTGGTGTCCATCTTGCTGGAGCTCTTTTCTGATATAGAAAATCGGATATTATAAAAAATTGGAAACTAATTAACTTTCACTTTTATTCAACGTCATTCCATGTCGTCGTATGTTGAATAAAAGGTAAAATATTTTGTCCGCCATATTTGTAGAGTAGTTTTTCTCTTTGTAATTCTGTTTATGTTTGTGTTTGTAATTACGTAATCGTGACCAGTGAGTAAAATATTTGGCCAGGCAAAATCCGGGGTTGCGTCGTACCACACGTTGATCATTCGGAGAACTTCACTGGCTGTTTTATTGGGAGACATCTGGAGCAAGTGGAAACTGGTCCAGTTTTAAAAAATCATACATCACACAACTACATTGAATATAATCATTTTTGTGGAATAAAAAGTACAAAATATTACACTCACTTGAATGGAAAATTTGAAACAGGCTTGTCCTGAGTTCCATAATATGAGGCAATGTCTTTGTCTTTTACCCCGGCTTCAACAAGACTTACACTATGAGCACAAAAATTATAAATAATCCTGAGAATCATTCCTTTCCATTTTTTACACAGACTAAAAGCTAAAATCTGTAAATAATAAATAAGACGTTCTTTTACCGTGTCTTTCCATCCGCAGCAGAGTACACGCTGATAAACTGATACATGTCCGCAAAAAACTCTCGATCTTTTGGTTGATTGTACCTGATTATTTTGTATTTAATACTTCAAGTTTATAACAGCAAGTTCACTCGTATTCTTATAAAACCTCAGTAAAATATATTATCATTACAGTAATAGAAAAATGTCTAAAAAAGCAAGTAGAAGTAAAAATTCAGGTCGTGTGATTTACGTGTAAATTGTATCATAATATCTGTGTTCGTCTGGAAGGGCTTCTGCTGATCGATTCGGATCTGGAGGTTCATCCAGTTCCCGTTCGTCTTCATAAAGCCATGCTCCTGCATCAACTCTGAAGCCATCGATTCCAATATCCAGCCAGAATTTAACAATCGCCAATATTTCATTATGAACTGCAATGTTGTTGTAATTGAAATCCGGTTGTTCTTTCAAAAAAGCATGGTAGTAAAATTGTTGTCTTTTGTCATTCCACGTCCAAGACGAGCCCCCAAAAACATTGACCTGTATAAAAATCAATTGTCAAGGCTCAAGGCTCAAGCAGTTGTGAATTTTACACAGCAAAATATACAACTATACACTGTTACACAGTAAAAGATTTAAACCTTAAACTTGCCCAATTGTTTGGTGGGATTGGTTTTCCTTGAGCGTCGAATCCTTTTGGATTTCTCCACACGTAATAGTCAGTGTATGGATCCGTTTTATTGATAGACTTCTGGAACCACTCGTGAAGGTCACTGGAGTGATTGGGCACAAAATCCATGATGAGCTTCAAATCTAAAAGTTCCTAAATACAGTATTAACACATACTTGTCTAAAATCTAAAACATATTGAGAATTGAAAATTTAGAGTACAGACATTTTGTTGTATGGATTTCTTGTCATTTAGAATTTAGACGTTTCAACTTTCAACAAATGACAGATAACGTCTACGTTCTACGTTTAAAAATATATTTTTTTGGAATTTTGTTTTTTTATTTTTGCACCTCGTTTTCGAAATTCTTGCACCAATTTCTTGAAGTCGTCGAGGTTTCCGAAAATCGGATCTACATTAGTAAAATTTGAAATGTCATAACCAAAATCCTTCATTGGTGATTCATAAACTGGGCAAAGCCAAATTGCATTGACTCCAAGGTCAACAAAGTAATCTAATTTTGAAGTGAGTCCTAAAAATACATGAAATGGGTATAATTTATTACGTGACACGTGTAACAAAATATCATGGAACTTTTTATATTGTCAATTATTGCCATCAAAAACAATTGAAAAATTTAAAATATTACCATTGATGTCACCGACACCGTCACCATCCGAATCTTTGAAAGACCGTGGATAAACTTGATAGATAACGGTTTGTTGCCACCATTCCAACGGTTTAATATCAGTATCAATATCAGTATCAGAGGGAGTCAAATTCGTCGTTGGATATGAAAATACATTAGGTAAAAAATTAAAAGTAAAAACTACTAGACAGAAGAAAAAAGGAAGAACTGGAAATCTGGAACACATTTTTCTTAGCTAGTTCCAAGTTCCAAGCTGGAATGATTTGAAATTTAAAATTGTGAGAGACACTCACAATTTTTCAGAGTAGATATGAGACATGAGAATCGATAAATCACAGTATGCTATACTAATGAGATTTTATGAATCAAGGAGGTTAGTATTTACCAGTTTTGGAAAATAAATGTACAAAGTACAAACACAAAAGCTCTTATCACTTGTTTCTCCATGTATGCAATCGCTTTCATTTTTACATCTATGATCTAAGTTTGTGTGTTGTCTGTCCGTTGAGTTCAGATGTGTATAGTGTGTACATTGTACATTGTACATTATACGTTGTAGAAAATGCATAACGTATACAAACAAAGATTCTCCAGAATTTCACAAGTCATTCGAGTTTAGGTAAATATATTATAGAAACTACAAACTAGACGTAGATAAGCAAATAGACAATTATAGGGCAAAGAGCCTTACTGTATTTCATGTAATAGTTGACTTGGTCACAGAAAGCTTTAGCATTTAGCAAGGCATTTTGAACTTTGTACTTTGTACACATGCATTGATAATTGATATTTTATATTTCAATTTTGTCAGCTCTTTTGAAAAGTGATAGATTTCATAATTTCGTAATTACCGTAAAACCTTTCTCTAGGTACGATTAGACAATGCTCAATGCCGATTGCCAATAATGAGAACAATTATGAACTTGGCGTGACAAAAATCATGATTATTATGCACCATGCACATTGCACACATGTACCGTTTGTAGTTTGTAGTTTTGTTAAGTATTTTTTATAGTATTTATTGTATTGGATATGGTACAAGTATATAAATATTCAAGTTCAAAGTTAAAAGACATGACGTGTACCAGTTATCAGTATAAGTTTGTAACTTGGAACTGGAAACTTGAAATGAATAAGGAATACGTGACAGAAAATGTTATTATGCAAATGAACGGAAAATATCTGCTCCGTATTGATTTTTGATTTCTTAAGTTATATTTTTACCCGGAGGTGATTAAAAAAGCATGTATCATTTTATTTATCAGTGTATTTGGTACTTGGTATGGCATAATATTTTACTTGTACTTTGTACTTGTATATAGCAAACAAAAGTTAAAAACAGGATCAAATATTAAAAGTACTAAGCTTATTAATGAATTTAAAAAAGGGCATGTATGTAAAATAATATGTAAAATAATACTCGTTTCAGAGTTCTCACACATCACACATTATACAGCTGGAGAGTTAAACTGGACAACGATGCTATTGTGTGCTCCAAGTTCAATGGCCTGGCTGCTGATGCTACTTCTGTACATAAAATAATCAACATGATTGTTAATGTAAATTCCCCTTTTAATAGAATATAGAAAACTATTTGTGTTTACTAGTATCTAAAATCCAATGCAAAATCAACACTAACCCAATCGTTGCTCCCTCATTTGCAAATCCAACACTTCTGGTGTAAACTGAACCAGTAGCTGGGATATTGTTGAAAAGAGTAGCATCAACTTTTACAGAGTCTCCAGATAAATTCACAAGAACAAGGAAGGATTTCTCATCCACTTCTTTTGATGCAATTCTAGAGATTGTCCCATGTAAATTGGGTAAGATGTAACATGTAGAACAAAGAATACATTAATGTATTTTCATACCTTTTAAAGCGTACTAAATATTAACTACTCAATTAAAAAATAAAAAGGGTGTAGAAAAAAATAACAATTAAAATACCTTGTGAATCCTAGAACACGATCTTCATTCAGAGCCTTGCTCTCGTAATCTCCATATCTCCAAGCATTTGTGTTTCGAAGTTTGACGAGCTCTTTGTACACTTTGAGGTGACTTTCAGCTGCTTGTTTCTGGGCTTCCACATTCAAATTAACATAGTTTTCATTCAAAGGCAGCCATGTTTTTGTACTGGATGAAAACCCTATGCAGAAATGAAAAGGAATTATTGTATTTGTTGGTCAAAGTTAAAGAAAGAATTAAAAAATTTCTAATACATATAAAAGATAAATGCGCCTTGAAACTTGAAACGTTCTTGTGCTTTGAATTTTGAATGTTAAATATTGAGCATTGAAGAATCTCACCGGCATTTGTGGTGTTATCCCATTGCATGGGTGTACGAGCTGGGTCTCTTGAAAATTGTTCATATCTTCCAGGATCCGTGTTACATCCGGCAGGGTCAACTGTATCGTTCCACGAAACATATGTATCTTCCATTCCAATTTCTTCCCCATAATAGGTGACCGCAGTTCCTTTCAACAAAAGATTGATCATGTTTGCGCCATCCAAACCTTCTTTCGTCCACCTCACATCCGCTCGATGTTGATCGTGGTTTCCAATCAGGAAATTCGCCCAGTTTTCCTTGGGCATGAGATCATGCCAGACATTTATGTTCTGCAAAACTTCCGTCGCTGTCTGATTGGCACGAACATCCAAGAGGTTAAAGTTGAATGGGAAATGACCCACCGGCCTGTCGTGAGTACCGTAGTAATCAGCAGTCAAATTTTTGGGAATGTATGCTTCTATCATCAGGCATCTAGAGAATAAAGAATTGACATTAAAATCAATGAGAAAATTATTCATTAGTTAATTTTTAATTTTTAATGGAGTATGAAGAATGAAGAAAAAGTTAAAGTTTATTTATTTACCTCACAACTCCATCGGCTGATGTGTAGACATCAAGGAGTTGTCTGGCATCAGCAAGGAAATCTATGACTCTTGGTAGATTCTGGGTGTACACGTGGCTCCAAAAACGATGCTCGGAAGGTAGACTCCCGGGTGGCCTGTTTGGATCTTCTGGCTCATCCAAATACCTTTGATCCTCAAAAAGAAACGGAGCAGCATCAACCCGGAAGCCGTCAACTCCCATATCCAGCCAAAATTTGATAACTGCCAACATTGCATTTCGTACTCGAATGTTTTCAAAATTTAAATCGGGCTGTCCCACCACAAACTGATGGAGATAAAATTGCTGTCTTTTTTCATTCCATTCCCACGCGGAACCACCAAAAACGGAGACCTGAAAATTATGCATAATGATTCATGATTTGTAATTTATAATAGTAAGCTAGATTTTGATTCATTTCTCATTTCAGTTATTCTCAAATAATCTAAAATTTATGCATTTTCAACTTTTGACTTATCTTACCCAATTATTCGGTGGCTTTGGCTTTCCATCAGCATCTGTGCCGTTTGCATCTTTCCACACATAAAAATCCGTGTATGGTTCTATACTGTCCACTGATTTTTGGAACCATTCATGTAAATCACTTGAGTGATTTGGAATCATATCCATGACCAATTTCAAACCTAAGAAGAAATTAAAGCATGAAATTCTTGGGAATTTTTCTCCCGCTGACGTTATTCAACTCCGTACTTTTGACTCCTATTTTTTAATTGTCATATTATTTTTATTCTTCTTGTTTCTCAATGCCTCTGTAAAAAGTTAAGTACCTCGTTTTCGGAATTCCTCCACCATTTTCTTGAAATCCTCCATCGTTCCAAAAGCTGGATCGACATTAGTGAAATCAGAAATGTCGTATCCAAAGTCCTTCATCGGTGATTTGTAAATTGGTGACAGCCATACTGCCCCAATACCGAGATCAACGAAATGATCCAGTCTCGACGTGATTCCTAAAACATGAGTTACATAAGACATGAATAATATTTAGAAAATCCAGGAATAGAAATTGTATTTTGTCGTTTTAACTGTAGTGTAATAAAAAGACAAACAGTAACGAGTAAATTATTATTATTAAAGTACCTTTAATATCTCCAACGCCATCACCATCTGAATCTTGGAAGGATCTGGGGTAAATTTGATACACGACAGACTGTTGCCACCAGTCCAGTGGTTTATTTTCAACTTTTCCAGATTTCTCACTCACTTCATTTTGAGGGAAAGAAAATGTATTTTGTACAAAAAATACACCAAGTATCACAAATACGGATAATACTACGCAAACTGCAAAGGAATATCTTAATTTCGGATACATTTTGTTATTCAGCTATTGGAAATGTTCAATTCAGTGTTCAGTGCACAATGCACAATACACAGTGTAAACTATCCCTGTAAAATCAAGTTGATGCACCAACTATAAAATTCTAAATTCTAAAGTCAAAGCTGAAGGCCGAATGCAAATGAACAAAAAGAAGCCAGTCGTGTAAAATGGAGCGGAGGAAACTGGTAATAAAGAATCAAGAATGGCGAATCAAGTACGATGATGACGGTTCAAAAAAGGGTACATTAGATTATAGATTAGGTTTTTTTAGCAGTTGCAAGTTTTCATTGTTTGCAAAATGTACATATCGTAATATACGATAACAGCATGAGAAAAGAGAAAAGGTAAAATGTCTGATTCAGCAAAATTTCCAGTGGTATTTCATCGTTCATTGTAACTTTTTTTATGTAAATAAATAGTTGCGTATCGCTTAGATAAGAACCATCATCTGCGAACCCCCCTCATCCTAACTCTCGAATCAACTCTCAACGACTCATAATTACAATGATAATGGTAATGACAATGAATATAAAAAATGTTGAAAATAACAAATAACAATGTATTCAATTTTATATCAGTACGTACAAAATTTACAATTGACATGTCTAAAGTCTAAAGTCTAAAGAGTTTGTGAAAAATCCAAATCCAAATCCAAATCTAAATCGACCTGCTGACACACACAATTGATATTTATATCATTTTATCAATATCAACATTGCTACATACTAAAAACTACAGACGAATGTGTTGTATCATTTTCTCAATCATTTAAAAGTGTAAAGTGTTTCACAGCTAATTTTACAATCACAAAGCATCAGCAATCATATCACTACTCACTACTCACTACTCGGTAAATTCACATGCATGTCTTTTACCACAAACAATTTACACAAAAAGTCTCATATGGAAGGAGTACATGGTAAATGTCTGTATAGTCTGTAATGTTATTTTGTATCTGTTTTACAAAGAGTTACCAATGCACGCATTTGCATGCAAACATTGACATTGCATCTATGCTATAGCATAAATATTCCATGTCATTCCACCTTCATCATGCGATTCTCAGCGTCGTCTTCAGCACTTGAGCATTTCAGTACACTAGTTAAATCAGTCATATGTAACTTTTCGTTAAATAATCCAGTGCTTTAAAATTTCCATTTCGAATTTCTTAATGCCATAAAAGCCGAAAGTGTCAAGTATCAAACATCAAACATTTTTCCGTCTATATAATGTATAATATTATGCTACATGATCAATGACCATGATATAATCGACAATCGTGACTGATTAAAAACATTGAATGAGTTTGCATTATGTAAATTGTAAATAATTGTAAATTTTTAGCTACATCTCCATCTCTATTGTGAGTATTTTGTATTTTGTACGTTAGATACACGTAAAAACTGAAGTATATGACACGCCTTCCTTTTTCAACTTTCATATGAAGAGTGAAGAGGAAAATCATAAACACTAGAGCCTATATTGCACAGACAGGTACTGCAAAATCATTCCATGACATGCAATTTTTTTACAGTCTATTATTGTCCATTGATGATTGACTGGAACCTAGAACAACAACAATCGTAGTGGGAAAGGACAAATATCATTCACGCAATCGTTTTAAGGCAGGCAGAAGACAGAATATATATAATAATATAATATATTATGGTATTTTCAAATCCAATCCAATCAAAGGTTGTGAGTTTTAATTGTAAGCTGTAATGCGCTGTTTATAGTCTGCTTTTTTGGTGCGTTTGCTTTGCTTTTCACTTTGCTTTTCCTCAAAAGTTAAACTCAGTTTAACTTTTGAAAAAAAGCAAAGTATAATGAAATTTTGCTTTTTGACATGATTTTGCATCAGTACAAATGAA
>JAQGBH010003613.1:0-19301 GCA_034698265.1 Sminthurinus aureus
CGCCGAGACTGAGACTCAGAAAAACCCGAGACTCTCGGTCTCGGTCTCGTCTCAGTCTCGTCTCGTGCAAACACTATTCACATGTAAAAATATCATGTGCATTATTATGTGGATGACATATGAAATATGAACAGAAAAAACGCTATAATAACTATTAGCACATAGACTATTTATGACGATTTTAATTTTAGAATCTCAAATCTCAAAGTACTTCACATGTAAAAGTTTGCTGCAAAACACAGCATAAAAACCTCATACTGAATACCTCTTCTCAGAAAATGTTGAGAAAGAGGGAGAGTGTGTGGTGTGTATTTAGTAAAAGTTTATCCTTCAAGTTTAAATATAAATTTATAATATGTGTATTTGGTTGAAGAGGAGCAATGACTTAAAAACTGAATAAAACATGATATTGTCAGTACATGTAATTCTTAAGTGTCATTTTCATATTTAGAATGGTGCATAAAATGCTTCTTACTCTAAGTAGGATCTATGTACTATGTAAAAGACGAACAAGGAAAATTATCATACATCTTAATTATTTTAAATGACCAAGTTGTTGTTTATTTTGTTTTGAAATTCTAAATTTGTACATAATACATAGTCTGTGATAATATAATATAAGGAGAGGATGCAGTGAAGTAATAATAATAACAATAATCTAAATACACATGCATATTTATACATATTTAATATTTTACGAAGTTGACACAAAGTACACAATATTGTTATGATTCAAGCTTTATGGTTTACGATCATCGTTCTCTAGAATATGAAATGTACAGTATGGTATTGTGAGCAAAATTCAGTATTTAATTTAAATTCGACCTTCAATTCTGTGAAACTGTTATATTATGTTATGGGTTATAGGTTACATCAAGTCGGAGAATTTGAGAGAAAGAACTTTGCTCACATGATCTTGAAATACATTATTTTCTTTTTTTTATTATGTTCCCCTTTTTTCAAAATGAGCCTTACTATCCACTCTTCACATTATACAAATATAAACACGTCAATCTTCCAAAGCAATTGTAATACATTTGTATGGCTATGTTATGTCTGCTGTACATCATTGACATGCAATAGTATATTATACAATATACTATACGTGCATGAGCTGTTCATTGTGTTTATATAGAGATAATTGAATAAGTAAATCCTACATACATTAGAGTTTTGTAGTAAGGATAGGAAAACAAATGTGTGTGTAATTCAATAATAACTGCAACTGCAAACATTCTCTGATTCTGATGTACAGTGGCCTCCTTGTTCCTGACTACCTGTATTCTGTATGTATACACTAACTTATTTTCAGTGAAGCTTTCCTCGTTTTTAAAAGGAATTGTATTTTATATTTGAGGCTTGATGCTTTTTTGGTTCTGGGGCAAAGATGGAAGCCAACTACATAATATTATAAACTATGTTTCTCTCCTGGTAGTTTCTAATAATAATAATAATAATATAATTATTATTGTATTTTATTATTATTAGAACTTCCTATTTTTGTATTTTATGTATTACGTATAATATGTACATCTTAGAAACAAACCTGGGTATCAAATTGAGTAATTGTACATGGTTTTCGTCAGTTGAGTATGACGACTATAGATTATACGCTGCATACCACAACAACTCTCTTATTCACTCAACATGCATGAGCCTGTTGTTTAACTGTAATCTGTAATTATGAGTTAAATGCTTTAATGAGCGAAAAAATCAGTGAATAAGAAAACGAAACTCAAACTAGTTTTACAAAGTCTTGCTTGTTGTTGCCCTCTCATCTCTCTCTTCCCCTCTGGTTTATTCTTCTTCTTCTCCATCTCATCTTCATTTAATAATCATCCTCTTCAGTCTTCATCTTTTTACTTGATTTCATACGGTGTGGTGTGTACTCCTGTTTGTCGAGTAGTTTGTAAGTATAATATGTATGTAGTTTGCAATGTGCCGACTGCCGACTTGTTCATTCTTGTTTTATATATTTTTATAGTAGAAATAATACAGTACGTAGTAGGTATAGTATGTAGTTTTTAGTCAGACTATTACATTATTTTATTTTGTTAGTGATTGTAATACCGTAGAGCTTTTCTATGTGCTAACCTGTGTATGTGCGTTGTTCTGCACTTTGCAGTTTTCTTGGTTCATGATATTATTGTATATTATTGTATGTAGATTACAGACCAGAGTCGAGTCTAGAGTGTAAGAGTGTAGAACCCTTATGTATTCCGATAATAATAACAAATATAAAATATAATCATTTTATGTCTGTCAGAAAAGGTTTTTGGTCTACTCTTTTTGATTCTCCCCGTTAAATAAACTATTTGTCTGACTTGTACAACTTGACTATTGACTGTATTACTTTATACTTTATATTTAGTGATATATATCATAACCATAGATCGGTCAATATGCATAATATGGAATAGACAGCACGTACTTATGTTTTACGTTATAATATATCCATGTTCGTATAATGTCTAAAACAAATATCAATGCTCACAATGATGATGATGCTGCTGATGAAATATACAAAATCCAATAATGTATTATAAACATGTGAGATAATCCACTTATTTCTCTAGTTAGTTATTAAATAGTATTGAAGTTTGACTTTGCATTTTGCATTTTTTTCTGCAGTCAACTTTATGTATGAAACTGTGCATATAATATGTTTAAAGTATGTAGTATAGAGAGGAAAGGCCATGTTCTCAAAGAATTTTTTATTCTCCACAAAACACACCTTTACTCGCACGGACCCACAGCTCTTTCACACATCATCACTCTCATACTCGTAGTATCAACATTCCTCTCTTTTCCCTTATCAATAGTTTTGTGTATACTCTCTAAGGTAGTACACTCACAGTTCATAAGTGCGTCATTTAAATATTATTATAATATTATTATTGTTATACTTGATACTTGATTTGTAAAAAAGTATATGTATACATAAAAAAACTCTCATTGTTATTGTCCGGTGCATTTTTCTCATCCTAGTTATTTTAAACTTGAGAGTTGTCTCTTGTTATTCATAGCAGAGAGTTTCCTTTCACAAACTGCACAAGTGCACAGTTCTCATTTTACCATATAAATAATGTGTAATGTAGTACGACAAAAGTGAAACACTTTACAAAATAGGAACAACGAAAAGAATAAAAATACTTTTAGTTCTATTACTTCTACATATAATATTTATATGGTTTTTTTAGTGAAAAAGAAGAGTGAAATAGTGGACACGCGTTGACTTTCAGATTTCAGTTATTAACAACAACATAGAAAACATAGGAAGTGATTTAGCACTGAAAGTGTTTTGACAGTGAAATATAAACCAAATTGACAATGAAGACAAGTGCAATATACAGTACTAGTACACATTATTGTTATTATTATACTGGATGTAAACTAAACGTGTAAATGTTATTTTTATGAAGAACATCAAATAGATTTGTCACGGACGTTATAAAATTAGAATAATAGTACACAAGTACATGTGCATGAGTGTTCAATGTTACTATCATCATAATATTTTGGTGTATGTAATATCGATTATAGTTTATTGAATTTTCAAATATTATTATTACTATACAACTGCTCAATTGAATGTTTGTTTCTGTGCACATAATATAGTTAAAAGACATATTACAACGTTTGTGTGAACTAAAATATATAGTGCTATAATATATTATACACGTATAGTTTTTCTATCCGTATTTATTATTTGTTGCTTTTGTGTCAAATATTTACAAACCATTAACCTTTGTCAGTTCAGCAATTTTGAGTAGCATAATCATAATAATATACAATAATATAATACTGATATTAAATCATAATCATTATCCGCTGTTTGAATATTGAATACAGAATGCACCATTCAGTTTAACATTGGAAATCCGTATACTATGTAGTGCTGCTTATTTTCTGTACGAAATATTGACTAGCAATTGTAAGAAACCAGAAACAAGGAGCAAGACATTTCATTCATTACAACTGACTTGTTCATGTGTGTACGTAGAAAATACATTTGTGTAGACAATATGTAGAGAAAAGAAACTAGAAATCAGAGTATTCATAGAGTGCAAAAAAGCTTCTGATAATTGTGTGCTTATAGATTATATAGATAGTTTAACTATTTATTTATTTATTTTGAAAAAAAAACGAGATAACATGTTGTATTGTTTTGTGTTTATTATTTACCTTTGGACATTTTCCAGTTTTTAAGTTTTCTTCCTCTTCATCTTCTCATAACATTGCAAGTGAACTCTGAACTGACAATGAACTGCTGAATTTTATTTGTTTATATACTCTCTGCATTTATCTTTCACCTTGCAAAAGTTTTTTCCTCCTCCTCCTTGTTCTCCTCAAGCAAAGGATAAAATTATACCATTCCACTTCTCCGTCTCCATTCATTTATTGATTGACAATTATTGTGTATCAACATCTATTTATATCATTGATTTTCAACTATGAAGGTGTTCGACAACATGTCTCACCATTCAGAGGATGGGATGTTAATTGCTTCGTCAGGTAATTTTCTTTTATTCAGTATTTTTTTATGCATAATATAATATATAATATATATTAGACACAAATTTCATGTATATGTGTACATTGTTTATGTTTTGAATGAGATTTATTGAGGTATGAACAGTATGCAATATTGTAAAAAAAAATTGATGATAAACCATACTTTTTGTTGAATAATAATAATAATCACAATAATTAATTATTTTAGATTCCTTTTGGGAACCAGGGAATTACAAAAGGTATGTCAACATCAAAGAATATAAATATATAATATATAAATAGGTATACATTATGTAATGATACCAGATATGCTATGGTTAAAGTTTAAACATAATGTTTATGAATGTCTTTTTAAACTCTGTATACTAAAAATATGCCAAAATCATCATCGTCACCGGGTTGGTCATCTCTCTCTCTCTTGTGTCATTTATTCATGTGATTCATACAACTCATGAATATGATAGTGTGTAAAATATGTGTAAAGGTTTAGAGTTTAGAGATTGAGTCTATCTGCAGGATGCAGGGCAAAAAGTTGTAGATCATTCGATTACACTTGTTGAAATATTCATTGTTTGGTAGCCCGTGGGTATTTATCTTGATTCAATAGCTGTATATTTTTCTACATTACAATTTACAATATATTCATTCTTCTTCACTTTGGTTAGGGTTTGATGTGTGTTGTTTTTTTTTGTTGTTGTTGCTGGTTGAATTACCATTGTGTGTATGTTGTATGATATGTAATAATGTCGCCAATTCACTACTCTAAATTCTAAATACATAGCTTTGCCGAGCTAGGATGCCAACTCAACAACGATTTAAAACTCAGCTCAGCTCAAGTCATAGGGTGTGATAATTATTATACTGCACATATGCGCATATTTAAACCAGTTATTCTCTTGTACTATAAGCATAGACCATATAGACTTTTGACATTGTCTATGTACACTGTACAGATGTAATACACATGAGATATGAGATTGTATATAAAGTATACATTGTGACTCAAAAAACTCTCAACTACCTACATATTATATGCATATTAATGTTATGGGTTATGTATAATGTGTAATAATATGTGAAGTGGGGATTTACATTGAGCATACAACTGTAAAAAGCTACAACTATGCGTTCATGCATGTACAGCTGTTTTTACTCTCCAGAATGGACATTCCAAAGAAATTGAGTATGTGGAAATTCACTAGGAATCGTCATGAAAGAATTATTGCAAAATTTTATGTCCAAGTTACAATAATAATATTATAACAATATGGTGATGCTTAAAAACTGGTGTATATTATGATGATATAAAAACATGCATTCGCTCATTATGTATACTGTATTGTTCTCATTACATGTACTTTAAAAACTGCTAAATCCTCATTACCAACTGAGCACTGTCGAGAAATAATAGTAATTTTACATGTTATGCTTAGGATGTGTAGATGAACTACCACAAAGTATTTAACAACTAACAAACCATTAGTAATTTAATTAAAGATAGCCAAATGAGATGCAACTGATGATAATTGATCTTGGCAATTCATATGACGTGTACAATATAATTTTACGGACATGTATAGTATTGACAGTGTGTGGTCATGATTAAGATGTACTAATATGGATGATTTTATTATTAATATTATATTGTAGAACTACAAAAAGAATTGAAGATGGGTACAAATTATGTAACGACCTGGTGCAGCTAGTTCAGGAGAGAGCTGAAATTGAAAAAAATTATGCCCGAAGTTTAAAAACTTGGTCAAGAAAATGGGCTGATTGTATAGAGAAGGGACCTGAATACGGCACCACAGAAGCAGGTAAATCAATTGAAATTTTGTATAATTTTTTTTGTTCACATTTCCTATACAAATAAAATGTCAGCAGATTTACATTTGAGCATTACGTCTGTACAATGGTACTTATCAAACTGGATTTATTTCTATGTACAGCTTGGAAAGGAGTTCTTGTAGAAGCCGATAGACTCTGCGACGTACATAATACCATTAAAGAAGACCTTCAAACTGATGTAATCGGTGAAATTCGAAACTGGCAAAAAGAAAGCTACCACAAAGTAACCATTTTTAAAATGATAGAAAAGAAACTATAATAAATAATAATAACATTATCTTACTATTGATTATTAGTGGCTATAAACAATAGATAAATGACGTGTAAGTATTGTATATAACCAGAATTCTTTGTATATGTTTTTTTTACAGAATGTGATGAACTTAAAAGAACGTAAGGAATTAGAAGATCAATTCAAAAAAGCTCAAAAACCTTGGGCAAAGTTATTAAGTAAAGTAAGAGAACTTTTGTATTTCCTACTGATTTTTCATTTTTCATTTCAAGTTTGTGTAGTTAGAATTTAGAATATCATTAGCATTGGAAAAATATTACATATTATGTTTATTTTACAGTTTATGTAACTTCAAATTTTTTGTTATGTCCAAAGGTAAATAAAGCAAAAGCCGACTACCATAATGCTTGTAAATCTGAAAAATCTGCTCTAAACCAAGAACGAAACGCCAACAGTGATTCTTCGCTCTCGCCTGATCAAGTAATGAAGGCAAAACTTTTTGAACTTTTAATTGGATTAATTAATTCAATTATTAAAGTTTTAGCTAAACAAAGTGTAGTATAATAAGTAATAATGGCTGCACGTTTTTGCATGAATTTCTGCCTGTCATATGAAATATGAATAGTGTTTATTATTTTCCATTTTTTTGTATTAGAGAGAATAGTTTATGAAAAGAGGTTTTACTCTCTTCTTAGTAATTTAGTTATAAGTGTACTGTATACATGCAGAGACATACATTTATAAATCACAAGGACACTTGCATCCACACTTTTATCTTTTATAGTACACTGATATTTTACCACGAGCTGTACAAAATATATGCCAGACCACGCATTATATGTAATATTCAAAAATTCAGTAATTTCATCATTTTTACTTTAGCTCATCTCAGTATAATATATTTTCCCCTGATTCATACAAGCACGTTATACCTACAAATGATGTAAACATCCAACACATTTTCAAACTGCACATTGAAATTTTTACAAGCATGGCTGACTTATTAAGTTTTAAAACAGTTTTAAGTTTTTAAGATAGAATACTGAATTTGTTCATTTGGAATTTTTAAAGAGTAATCATGCATGATGATGAATTAATTATGCAGTCATGCAATTTTGTATGACTTCGAATTTGTCTAACATTTTCCTCTTTTTTTTTATGAAGAATAGTTTATACTTTATGTTTTATGTATTCAATACGGCACACATGGTACATAGTACATACATTATGTGTGTGCACTTTTTTGTATTCCCGTTCTTGAAACTTCTACTTCAGCATTTAAAAAAACAGTGATTCAGTATTCAGTACTTTGTATAATGTAATGAAAAATTAGTTTATGATTTAATGAAATGTGTTAAATTTTCTGTGTAACTTTAATGAAATGAACTATTTGGGACGAGAGAAGTCTGGAAATTCATCAAATGTGAGCTCATAAATTTTAATTGATGTTGAGAATATTACACTTTTTCATCCATATTTATCAATCATCACACATCTGCATCTTAAAATTTTTAGACTTTTTTTTATATCATGCCTTTCAATGAAAAAGGTGCAATTTAGTATTTTATAGTCAATATGTACATGGATTACAGAAAGGAAAAACATGCATATAAAATATAAAACATGATACTGTTATTGACAGTATGAAATTAGAATAATAAATATATTATGTATTATATGATCATGTGCATTCAAAATGTTGTTCATAATATAATATATACAAAAACTGACGGTTTTCATCATAACTTTTTGCAATTGAGAAACCAAATGATTTTACCAAATGATTGAATTTTATCATTACATTTGATTTGATTTGAATGTTGTATAAAGCTTACTTTTTTATGTTACAGGTAAAGAAAATGCAGGATCGGGTACAGAAAAGTAAAGAAGAGGTGCAGAAAACACGTGAAAAATATGAATCAGCTCTAGCAGAAATAACTCAATAGTAAGTTCATGTTTTCTTTCCAAATATATTTAGTTTATTTTCTAATGTCTTTCTTATTTCAATTGGGATGTGACTGCGTGATTGAATTGCAAAAGCTAATAAATTAATCACTAAATCACTCAACTAATTAACTAATGATTCTGTGATTTTTTGTTACTTTTCTTTTAGTAATGCGAAATACATAGAAGAAATGCGGGGTGAGTGACTCTTAACGTTACGACGATGGTTTTTTTTTCGATAATAATTTTTGTAATATAGTAGAGGAGAATGGTCCGTGATATTTTGTTGTTTTGAGTTCTACTCGCTTGTCAAAATTTTTGATTGTATATCATAGAATTTTAATAATGAAATTAATTTTCCATGTTTCAAATTTATAGATGTATTTGATAAGTGCCAAGAAATGGAAGCAAAACGCCTAAAATTCTTTAAGGACGCCATGTTTAGCGTGCACGGTGCACTCATTACTCCTTTGAATAAAAATTTGCCACAAATCTACGAAGAATTTCACCATACTATCAGTAATGCTGATCATATGAAAGATTTAAAATATTGGTCTAATACACATGGAGTTAATATGGCAATGAATTGGCCTACTTTTGAGGTACAGTATACATGTGTAAACTCTTCTTATTTTATACTCTCATTTTCTTTCCCGTGATGTTTGTTTTCTTTTAGTACTATATACTATCTCTCTATAATACTATATCTCTCATTCTTTCTCTTTGGGTTGAGTTTTGGGATTTATCTGCTATCTGCTCATATTCATATCATAGAAGCAAATGTACCATGCTGAATGATTTTCATTTTCTAATAAAATAACCGCACTACATAAGTACATATACAAGTGTTTAATGTGTTTCTTTCAAATGATACTAATTCAATAATTACAGTATCGTGGTAGTTAAACGGAAGAACTTAGGAAAGTATCCATCCCTAACATTTAATCTTAGGGCTTGAACACCCTATCCAATTAAGTAGCATTTAGAATCAGTATAAGAAATCGGATTTTTTCTCTGCCACGTATATGTATATACTGTATATTATTATTATCCACCTATCATTATATAACAAAAGTATCCATTAGATATTGGGGCTGGTGGGAGTTTTTTAGAATATATTTTCTTTCTTTGTATAATTTCTTTGACAGTACTATAGATTTTTTTTCTTCTACTTTCATTTTGTTATAGGTTTGGTATTTAGTATATTTAGTCATTTCCTTTTCATTTCATTGTTATTCTTTATCTTCTATTCTGTTTTACTTCTATCTTCTATCTATCTGTAATCTTTTTGCGTAGTATTTTCAATCTTTATGTGATGTAGTAAGTATTCATGTACAATGATTTTTATGTAGAAAAAAAATATTTGTAGTTTTAATTTTTTTTGTATACATTTTTTTTTTGTAAATTCCCTTATTTTAAGTTGTTGAATATGATTTGAATCGTTTTTGTGTTTGTGTTTTGGGGGGTTTTTAACTTTTTAGGATTATTCAGAGGAGTTTAGAGATATAACGAAAAGCAGGATAAAGGAGAGTGTTCCCACCGGCGGAATAACACTCTTAACTCAAAAACCTGTTTCCGATGAATTGCCGGTATTATTATTTCAATGAATCTAATTTTTAATTAACTATAATTTTAATTAGATTTTAGAAAACCAGACTGAAATTAAAATATCCGCGGTCTGCAGGCTTAGTTAAAATAAAAAATAAAATTTGCATAGTCCCTCTCGATTTTATAAAGATTCTTCGTCATATATAGTTTAAAAAATTCAAAGAGAGATTTACATTATTACTTTCTCCCTTTCTCTGTCATCATTTTGAGTACAACAAAAGTGATAATAAAATGGTATTTAGTTTATCGTTTGATCTGCAGTATATTATATATATTTGTCCAGTTAAAATTGCTCAAATTAGGTGGTAATCCCTTTTAGAATATAGTCCCTTAAAAAACAAAACCAAGCCGAACCCGTGGTGTATTACTACGTAAATACCAAATGTAGAGATGTGTGGAAAACTACAAAACTAAATAAACAATAATTACTTTTATGAAAAGATGTTTGATGCTAATAACTTTAACAATCCCAATAATAATACGTACTGTTTTATGTTTTTTATATATACATAATAAAATGTTAAAATGCCATTTGTCAACCACTACTTTGTTTGTTTACTAGTAATTAAACTAAATCACTATGAGTTGTATGGATTTTACCAAATGCACATTTTTGTACAATGTTGGACGGCCCCTTTACGATTAGTCAAGATTTCGTTAACTTTATAAAATTCCAAAATTGTGATGGAAAGCGTAAATATGAGTTTAAAACCATGTTAATCTTTAAATTTTAGGCTGGAGGACCGCAAGAGCCGGTTCCAACTAAAGTAAATTCTATAAGAACAAAAACAAATGGTAGTGAAACAAAACCCAAAGCCCCAGAAAGTAAAGAAGACGAAATTTCTAAATCTTCAAACGGCTCGGGGTGAGTAAAGAAAAAAAAGTGAAAGTACAGAGCTCATGTGTGTCAACATTGGAAATGTGAAAGTAACATAATGATAAGGCTCAATTGAATGTACATGATAATATATTTTTGCTGCTATAATTAGTAATAAAACTGGTAATAATAATAATTATCAATGCAGGAAACAACCTCCACCTTCAGGCCAAAATAACCCATTTGAAGAAGAAGAATGGGATGAATATTCTAACAATGATGGAGCTCTAGTGGATCGCGGAGAACCTGGAATTCCTGTAACTATCCAACCTTCAATATATATTATATATTTATATAAAATACAAACTAATACACTTTGATTCATAACTTTTACTCGCTTTCATTGTTTTTCATTAATTTAAAGGTACGAGCACTTTACGATTATGAAGGAGCTGAAGAAGATGAATTGAGTTTTCGCCAAGGTAAATATATATATTTTTGCTAAAAATACGAAAAGGAAGAGATTGATGAGTCGTCAATTTAAAACTCTTGTACTTGACTAAAAAAATGTTGATATTTTTTTTTGGTTTTCAGGAGAAACTTTTGAAAAACTAGAAGATGAAGATGAGCAGGGTTGGTGCAAAGGAAGAAAGGATGGTAGAGTCGGATTGTAAGTTTCTCCTTTCTCTTTTATCCATATCTATATTATATTTAATATAATTCTCATAACCTAGAAAAGGTGTTTTTGTCAATATAATTGTTTTATATAAGCCTTTTTTGTGAGGTTTTTTTTCTCATAAATTTGATAAATGAATTTTTAGTTTTGTTCTTCTAAAATAAAAGGACATTTTTTTGGTTTTATAGGTATCCAGCTAATTACGTGCAAGCTATTTAAATGGATCTACGGTTGAAACCAGTAGAGCTACACACAACATTATCTAAAAACAGCGTCAAGTATAGGATACCGAAATGATTCGAGATGGAATAGCTTTTATACGGTATTCCCCCCATGTTGAACGTTTTTTGAATACAATGTTTTAGACTATCAATAATAGATACTAAATGTAGAATTTAATAAAATAAATGATATACCATCGTTGTATTCTCTCTTAGTTCTAAACGTCAGAATAATATATTATATATATATATACAAAGAGAAAAAAAAACTTGAAACAAAAAAAGGACTATTCAAAACTCAAATACCATGTCATTTGATTTCCTTCCAGAATATTCCTCTGCGTTTAGCCAACAGTATAAAATAACAGTGAACAATGAAATGATAAAAATTAAATAGGAATGAGAGAAATCAAAAGATGGATGTACGTGTATGTATTTTAGTCAGTTTATGAACAGCAGAAAGAGAGTAATCAAAAAAATATCAGTATGCAATTTTAGAACTTATGTCTCAGTACACTAAATAAGATTAATATAATATACATATATATGTATAAGAATTAAATATATCCACTAAAAACTAAAATATTGTTAATAGTATATAGGTAAAACCGCAAAGAAAAAGGGGCAGCAGAGCAATATTACGGAATAAGAATACTTTACATTATAAAATACTATAGGTACGAGATACGAGGTACGAAGTATATATAAAGATGTGCGTACAGTGCAATTTTTTCCAGTATTGTACGTACTATTCTGTATACTGTATTGAATATATATACAGTGTCAATGGCAAAAGTTGACTACAATGTAAAGTTAATTAATTTTCTATTGCTACATAATATTATTATATCTATATGGTTAAAAAAGTTGGAAGTACTAATAAACATAACGTATACATAATATACACACATGTATAATTATATATGTTATAGTGATTAGTAGTCCGTCAAATGAGAGTTTGGCCTGGCTCATAATAATAATATATTGTTCAGGCGTCTACGACTGTATTTATTGCAAAAATGTTTAACCTACACATGAAATAATTAATTGTTATAAACTATATAGTTATTTTAGTTAACTCTAACTAAGATTTTAGCATGAATGTACTATTAGAAAAACATACCTACGCTAAGTTTATGGTTGAGTCCTCTGCGGGACAAATTCATATAATATATAGTTAGAAGAAAAGTTAAAAAATATTCCTACAAATCCATTTAAAAAAAGAATTATTATGTTACTAAAAACTGTTATAAAAAACAAAAATGTTCTGGGTAATAGGACAAAGTAGATTATAATATTATTATACAAGTATTCATATATACATACATACATGCAATATTATATATTATATGGACTAAATTATTATCATAAATTTATATATTGTAGAAAATGATTGTGAACCTATAGCTCGAGCGAATTTTACTCATTCTTAACTCACACCTACGTACGTACTACATTATACTTTCCCCAATCTATTGATGTTCTCTGTGTATGTATTTACTGATCTAGGTAAATGTAGACAGCAGAGAATATTGAAATGATACACATATTATAATATATTTAGCAGTATACAATATTCAACTCTAAAAGAAATATATTATGCTGTATAGCTTAAAAGAATGTTTCCAACTTCAATGTTGTTATTACGTGTACATAGTAATATATGTATAAGACATATAATATATGCATACCTATATAACCTACTTTGTCATTAAATTTAGTTTTAATTGTTAAAAGAGTTTTACATCTTATTAGCAATTATGATTATTATACTGTTGAGTATTGAGTATGTATTCCATGTATATTTAATGTTTTGATGAGTTTTGATTACTTGTTGTGAATCATATATTATATATATATTATATATTTTGTTCTTTCAATCAATCAAAAAAAACAAACTTGTGAAAAGAAGAAAAAAACATAGGAAACGCTTCCTCCTGGTTATAGTTGATAAAATGTTCCAAGTTTTATTTTATTAAAAAGTATATTATCCATAATAATAACGATTATTATTATTATATATATGTACAAAAAAACAAAAAAGATTAAAACGAGAAGCGTCAAAAAAATGTTGACACTGTATAAATACAACATGTGTACTCGAAAAATTTCTTCACATATATATATATATATCGACTTAACTATATATACATGCATGCTAGAATAATTATCATCAATCAATTAACGAATTAACATTTTCATATTACTCATACTCTGGACATTACTTATTACGTCTTACTAATAATAAAATACATTTTAGGATATATATATATCTATATTTCGAAAGAGTAAAATAACAAATTAATGTAGAATCGATACGTGGAGATATATTATTATAATAGGAAGCGATATTTTTTTCACCAATAGTTTTCAAATAGTTTAACGATTGGAAATAATATTTACTTTAAAACGTAAAAAGTAGAAATAGTATTGTATATGCAACAATACACACACATTATAATTTACTTTCATCTCGTATAATATTAGACTTTAGAATATTGTTTTAGTTTTTTTTGACAGCCACAACGTTTTGTAGGCACTTTTAGAAAATGAAACAAATACTGGTTTGTTTCCTTTTTTCCTGAAATTTCAAATTCAAGCATCTTTGCTTGCCCGTATTGTGTGATGCATAAGTGTAGTTATTATGTAATAGATAATAATATAACATACCATTTAATGACCAGCTGAGAGGCATAAAAAGTTATTGCTGTTTGGTTTCTGTCTTCCATAAAATATTGCATATTGCTAATAATATTCATAAATATATAAACTACTGTAAAACTAGATATGAAAAAGTCACGTCAGTTAAAAAAAAAGTTTCCAGATTGCCTGTAACAGACTAATACCATTTAAAAAATCAATCATGTTTGATGAGCGTACATATGTAACACCTCATGTCATTTCTTCTTTTGTCCTTTCACCTTTCATTTTTATTGTCGACTATTATCTAACTCGGCCACAAATTCAGAAAATTTCGACGTAAAATCAAGTTGATTATTTGAGTCATCAATTATAGATTGAAAATTCATTTCATTCTGAAATTAAATAAATACAAATTTCACTTAGTTTTTTTTTCGAATTGTTTATTGTATATATATATTCGTCGGTCTATAATCGTAAAGTACTATGTGCTATGCCTAATGCATTACACATAGTACTTTAAAATTATAGACCGTCGATATGTATACTTATGTACAATACATGCTTAATTCATGATATAAAACAAAATACTTCTTACTTCACTACTTGTCGGGTTTGCTGGATCTAAATTATTTAGGAGACTTCCCAGAGATAAATCATTTCCCTATAAAATAAAATAAAACATTTTATGACCTATATTGTCTACACATTGTGAAGATATTGTTTTAAATGCATAAAAGAAACACAACTTACATCGGTTCCAAGCCATTGATGCGTATCATGAGATAAAAGATTTGATGGTGGGCTTTGATTTCGAAAAATATCATTGGATTTCTTTGTCTTTGACTCGTCTTCTTTTGTATTTGAATTTTCTTGACTGTCTAAATTACTCAGTCCATTATTTGAATCCGTTGAATTCAGGAAATCTGTAATGTACATCATTTAAATAGACATGATTAAGCATAATATAAATTAAACACAGAATTTCCACAACCAACAACGACAGTCAGTGTTACGCTAATAATTATCATGTAAAATGTATGTACATTTTAAAAAAATCAACACGTATGAAAACAAACTTACTGCTTAAGCTGAGACTACAATTTGAACTGCCTAAAGTAACATCAAGAAATTTTTCGGATTTGAGGCACTCAGTCGCAACATTCCTTGTTGATTCTGGTAGAGAAATGTCCATGAATGAAGATAAACTTAAATTACTTTCTGTCTTTTCTGACTCTATTTCAAGTCTAGAAACTTTTAAAAGATCTTGAAAATTTGAACTAGCAACAGAATTGTCATCAGGATTTGGGAGTATTTTACTATTCCTAACATTATTAGAACTTAAACTGGGAGTGGGCTGAGTTTTAATTGTAGTGGAAGTGATAGGATGTGATGATTTTGTTTGCGTTAAATTAATATTATTATTATTATTATTATGTTTCACGTCTTTTCCGTCAGTCACAACAATATTATTATTATTACTAGGTTCTTCTTTTTCACTACTAGAAGTTGAATTCGCCAAGGGTAGTGTTCGAGAAGGAGGAGTTGTTACCGTCATTGGTAAATCTAAAGGTTGTTACAAACAGGAAAAAATGACAATTTTTTTATGAACATATCGTTTACAAATATAAACAACATACATAATAAATAATAATATATAATATTATTATGTAAACAACACAAAAAACTTGATTGTACAATAGTAATAGTTAAAATAGTAACTTACTAGTGACTGGAATGAGTTGAGCTGAATTATTCATATAGAGAGTGTGCACTGATGATGGTTTATTCCCAACAATTTCCCATGTTTGTACTTGTTGTTGCTGTTGCTGATTTGACTGAGTCTCTGAAGATTTTGGTAACAAAGGTAAATAACGTGGCACAATATTCTTTTTACAACACGGCCGACCTAATCTTCGATTACCTTTTGGTAAAATAGTAAAAGGTTTGGGAGCATTTTTAATATTTCTACCACTTTCGTCTGTTGTACTATTGTTATTGTCTCCTGTTCCTGTTGACAAAAGTTTTTTTTAAAACAATTTTATAAACAAATACAACATTATAAATTATAATGTAACATGTAGCGTACACGTAAAAAACGTATGTACATTTACGTAAGGTTTTTGTCTTGCGCATATGCTGTAAAATATAAAATATAAAACTTTAATCATTTGACTTACCAAATAACCACATGTTACTCTTTTTAGGTCGAATTGGAGTATAAGATGGTGTATTTGGTGTATTTCCATTAACTCCACTAGTTGGTTTTCGAAATGGTTGTTGTTGTTGCTGCTGCTGTTGTTGTTGTTTTTGCTGCTCTACTGCAATTTGAGTAATTGAAGATGGAGGAATAAATGTTACATCAGTTGGACTTATTTCTGTTGGAGTATTTAAAGGTGACTTGTTAACACTTGTTAGTAGCATAGCACCGGTACAGGAAGAGGATACAAGTGTAGGTGTAATTTTCTTGACTTTAGCCATCGAAGAAGGAGTACAAGTTTCATTTTCAGCTAAATTAACAGGAGGTGCACTACCAACAATAAATGTTTGTTGTTGTTGCTGTTGGTGTTGACTACTTGATAATGGTATGAGTGATGGTGTTGTGGAACTTATAGAACTATCTGCAACATCTAATACTGTTGTTGTTTGATAATTTGTAATTGTATTATTGCTATTAGTATTTGAGATTGTCAATGATAATGGAAGAGAAGGTTGAGATGATAGAGGTGGAACGGGATAAGAACGACAAGTCGAGGTTGGTTGTACAGACGAGGATGTTGATGGAAGTTCATGATTTATTGGAAGTATTGTATGAGGAGGAGGAGGAGGAACATTTGGATGAATTGAGGTATTTGTATTGAGTCCGCAATTGGGACAAACGTTGGGTAGTCCCAACGTTGTTTGACCACCAAGAATTTTATGTCTAACTTGTTTCTTTTTCTTTAGATTACGTGCTACAGCAATTAATCGATCTAGCATGACTCTTGTTCTTAATTTAATTTCTATATCCTCTTCTTCATAATCCCATTCATATTCAAATGAAATTTTTTCATTACTACCAACCTGTAATTTTTTTTTACAAAAAAAAAGATAAAAGAACAAGAAGTGATGTTTAAACAATGAATAATTATCTACTCATCTATATCATTATTAACATGTAAGGAAGGGGGAAAAAAGTAATGTAACTTACGAGTAAATAAACTTCTCCAATAGTCAGACTTCCAGCTTCGTCAACCGTCCATCCTCTCTTGATCACTTCATCATCAATAGGGGTAGAAAAAATATCTTCGGGTTCTGTATTTTTGTCTTCACTTGGATTACATAAACATTTTGATTGTATAGATAAGGAAGAAGAAGAAGCGGGAGCATTATGTGGAGGGATAATAGTTTGATGGAGATCATCAGGATTATTTTGCATAGTACAATTATCACTTTCTTCATCTTGAGAGTCATATGAATTTATTATGGTAGGTTTAGTCTTCAGAGAATGTTGTAACATTCGTTCTAAATGATTAGCGGTGGTTTCAGTATCAGTGTCTTCTAATGATTCATTTTCCTTTATTTTTTCTTTTTTGATCAATTTAGTTGGTACAGAACTATACATTTTAGCTCCATCATCTTTGGTATCCTTCTCATGATGAGATGTTTCAAGATCACTACAATCCGCTTCAACAACCGAATCAGATGCTTCAACTAGGGGAGGTATTCCAATAGTTGAACCAGATTTTTTCCGTTTTCTCTTTTCAATATCATCGAATTCTTTCTTTACTTTATTCAATACATTTGATGAGTATGCATTTAATGAGATTTTAGCTGAACTAGCTGTATCATAAGCTTTATAAATTGGAATATTGGATGCTCTAGCACAGGACGGGACCAAACGTAGTCGTTTTATTCCTTTTTTCCCAAAAGTTGCCATCATTTGTTCTTTCTATAATACGTTACATAAATTTAACATAAACATAAAATAGTTTTAAATGTTCATAAAATAGAAAGTTGATCCATCATAATATATTATCATGGCGTTAGATGTACAAGTAAAGTGCTTACAATTTTATCAGAATTTGATTTCCATCGTTCTTCTAGAAATAAGATAATGGAAGCTAATGTTCTCTGTAACAAAACTAGAGTTTTAACCCTGGGATTATGAGAAAGGGATTGTACAGATTTCCATGTATCACCGTCCTTTGGTAATAATTCAACCAAAACTTTCACGGGAACTTTAGTATGTTCAACATCAGTCAAATTATTTATTTTCTTTAAAGCCTGACAAACTGGTGTTTTGACTCGTTGTGTTTTCCCTTTGACTTTGATTGTTGTTGAGCCTAAAATTTAAAATAATACGTACTTACATACATGCCCTCAATCCGAATTTTATATCACATATTATACTACATAAAATATAGTATCACATTTGACATTATATTTTATACTTTTGACACTTATAATGAAATCATGGATAATTTGAATAAACTGTTTTGTTCAAACCAAATAATTAATTCTTTTCAATCTACTATAATAATATGCGTGTATGGAATTTCTTACGTAACATCATAACCTAGTTCGGAGCAGATAATTGGAGGTTTTGTACTCTGACAGAGCAGAAATTTCTCTGCTCCTTGTAAAATAATTTTTATGTATTCCCTATTAATTTTCGTTTAATTTAAAAAAATTCCCCTCTAAATAATGTATAAGTTAGTAAGCAACAGTGAGAATTATTAATATACTTGTTACTCACATGCACGATATGTCTCATGCGACGAGTATCGAGTATGTAATTCGCATGTATTGTAATTCTGC
>JAQGBH010003614.1:0-19287 GCA_034698265.1 Sminthurinus aureus
CTCAACTTTTGAATTCTCCATACAAATAAATGGAGAGCGCGAAAGTTGAGGCGAACTTTCTAAAAAAACAGACAGTACACTGTACACAATGCACTTTATGTAAAAGGTAAAAGAAATGGAAAAGGGAAAATGTTTTAGGGCTGATTCTTGTATGTTGTTTGTGCATAGTGCATACATAATACAGAATATTTCTAGGCATCTTTTGCATAGTCAAAAGTCAAAATTCAAAGCCACAATCTTCCCAACAGCAAAACAGAAAATGTACAACGTACACCCTGTATTCTACATTCTACATGGATTTAAGTAGCAATGCAATAAACAACCACCATAAAATAATATTCATACGAGATGCAAGAGTATGTACAATATGCATAATTCAGATAGATAGACAGTCAGAATATATAGTCTAGAATCTAGAATCTAGAAAATTCTGCATCCATAAAGCTATGGTACATTGAAAGATCAAAATGTGCGTAACCAACTCATCATAATTAGTGGTTCTACGTATCATGTATCATATAATATATTCCGTGTGCAAAGGTCTAATACCCACAACACAACTCACAACTCAAAACGTACCGACGGCATTCAAAAGATGTCCGTGCATCCATATCCAATTCGTACAATAACCCACAAAGATGACGCTTTTATTACACTCGGTTCATAATACAAACTCACTGGGGTAGCAAATTGTACGACACGACATGACAAATTCATTTACATAACGGAATTAGCTTTCCTCAATCCTCAATTCCTCGAATTCTCGAATCCTCGAACTGCCCGAGAGAAATAATATTATATTATATAATGTGTAATATATTACATGCAGTTTGTGCTTTGTACTTTGTACTGTGGTTTTGATTTTGATCCGACTCAAAAGTATGTAGTTATACGAGGTGCAATATAAATGCATGTAATATGCAATATACACAGGCACATTGTACAAAAAGAAAAACATGCAGATATTTCTCCCTTCCCTTCTGAGATCAAAACTCAAAACTCAAAGCGTAAAACGCGCAATAATCTTTTGGCTTATTACTCTTGCCACAATAGTCTTTATACAAGTAATACGCATATTTTATTTAAAAGGCTCTAGACATGAGGCTCTAAACTCTAGGTTCTAGACTCCTCCAGACTCCATCAGACATGAGACATCAGACAACTTTCCATCATGTTGAAAAATGGGAAATGAAAATGTAAAGAGCTCTTTAAGAGAAAATCCATCTGTGTGATTAAATGGCTTCTCTCTCTTGATCTTTTGCTAAAGTCTCAAGTCTAAAGTAGATATCATATTATGGCTTATGCATTATGCAGCGTCAAGGGGAAAATGGGAAATGTATAGCTGCATTTTACTTCATCTTCTGCCTCTGTTTCTGATTCTGGTTCTGGTTCTGGTTCTTATTCTTCTTTCTTCTTCCCTTCGAGAAAGTTCCAGCTTGTCTTCTCTGTCTTTATGACAAGCTTTTTCAATTTTTCCAAAGTTCTTTATTCTTTAGGTATGTTCTTTTGATGATGATAAGACTTTAAAAGGGAAAAATAATTAATTGCAACATAGTAAATCCTGTATTAGCTAGATTAGTTGTAGATTGTAGATTGTAGACAAAGTAAGTAGTGGATATAAAATACAACACGCATGTGCCTATGCATGTTGATTCTTGATGTAGATTGTAGATTTTAGATTTTGTTTACGTCCTACAATCTCAAATATATACAAGAAAATTTGTCCTTATTTTCTCAAGATTTAAAATGCTCCGTACAGTTAAAATCCGGTCTGGGCCTGGACATGGACAGGCAAACATGTCTAAAAGTACCGATGGGAATGCAATTTCAATGTAATAATGTAAACAAACTAATCCACGCTCATTTCCTTCCAAGGTCCAAAATGGACTCACAGGACTGAAATTTGTTTGGATTTTATCACTAGAGGCAGACAGACAGAGAAACAGATAAAGAATTTCGTTCCATGGGTTTTCCCTATAGGTAAGTCTATAGACTAAATTCTACATGTATACATGTATAATTTATTCTATAGACTTATCGTTGGTTTTCCAGAAAAAAGTGATGAAAAATCTGTATGTTATACTACAAATAGATGAATTATTTGTTAGTTTGTATATGCACGAACCAGACCACAGGTTAATAGAGTATCATTTCGTTTTTTATAAACCTTGCTGCAATGAATGATTTACAGCATCTTTACGACATTTCCCCATTTCAGTTGTTGGAAAAAAGCAACACATGTTATAAAATTGGTACATGATCTGAAGAGGTGTGAAAATGGAATAGATAGCATCAGGATGAAATAGGGCAATCTTTGTAAATTAATTTTATAAAAGATCATCTTCTTCTTGTGGTTTGCTATTGTTGTGTAATCCAATATCATCATTAAACTGTGTGTAATATGTCTGTTTTGTACCCGAGTCTTGAGTATTTCGCACCTTGTCATGACATTTTTTGTCCTCAGTGAATTATGGGAGGGAAAACTCTAGTTATTTTGATTTTGTTTGATTAAGACTTGAGACTTGAGGCGCTCCAGACTGAAAAAAACTGTGTGTGAGCTCATTGACCAACAACGTATCTTCCATATTCCACTCCGAATAATATTATGATGAATGCAATTGAATCTTGACGATGAGAAACTGTCAATTTCGTCGGTACTATTGTCTCTTCTCAAAATCAGTGACAGAGTCGTAAATCAAGGAAATGATTTAATTAAGACTTATGACCATTTATTATTTACAAGCTTAAAATTGTAAGAATTCTCTAGACTGCAGACTCTATCGAACAGAGAATAATTTATGGCTCTCATCTTGACTCTGCATTCTAAACTTTAGACGAGCATTCATATTATATTGCTCAATCCTCAATGAAAAAGTTGATGCTAATTTAAGCAAAGCAAAATGAACATTTTACATTGTACATGATACACAGGGCGGTGTTGTAAAATTGTAAGATTGAGAGATGTGTTAAATTTACACTGGAAGGTGCGTAAGACTAACGTTTAGAGTTTAGTTCCAAAATCCAAAATGCGTGTGTTCATTTGTTCATTCTTTTCCGTTTAGTTTTGTACACTCCGAAGGGCAATCGGCTATTTAATCATAAGACGAGAGATGAGAGAGAGTGAGAAAGAGGATGAAGATAATAGCGCTAATATATACGTATTAAAGGCTCAAGATTAGTGTTTTTGTAGTCTGTAGTCTAGCTTCAGCATCATGGATTTTCTTTTCGTTTGGTTTCGTGCGTGGCTGAGGAAGGATGAGGAGGAGAGAAAGACTGGGGTGGATTGGACTGAACTGGATAGAGAAGAGGAGAAAAACGAAGAGTTGTTTTTTTTTGTTTTTGAAACTCGTTGCTGGCACCTATTGCCCTATAGCTAATAATTTTAACGTGAAAAATAATGAGTTTATCTCTCATGGGGGGCAGCAACCTACCGCACAGCATCAATATATCAATATGATATTATGTACATTATGTATATTATGTATATTATGTAAAATAGTAGAAACGTCCATCTGTAGCGTGTATCATATGTGTATTGTGTATTGTGTATGCGTAGACAGGATCTCAGTGTCGGCCTGGCTCGCAAGTAGATGAACAATCTACTTGCGAGCCACACGAACAAACTAGGAACAGGAACAAAACTCGGCCATGTACAATGGACATACTACATGCACGTTATATGTTACATGTTACAAGCTGTATCATCATTACATATTTATGTATGCCGAATACCTTAATGTAAATAGACAAAGTCCTTATCTTCATTTTCTTCAACTTCATTCTCTCTGTCTCACTCTCCCCAAGTTCCAAGTCAAGGTGTTAGTCGGTGCATACTTTCACACCATTTCATCTTTTCACCCTCTCATTTCCACGCTGAATTACCCCGCCCCCTTAACAACTATAACCTTTAATAGAGACATGTGGCCTGTTCATGAACAGACAACACAAGATAAACTCTAAACTCCCTCCAACATACACAATACAGACACACATCATCATTACCTCCATCACTTATCTGTATCTGTGGATGTATTCTATATAAGAGTCAAGTCCATGCCTGCTCCACTTGCTTCTCCATTCTCCGTTTTTTCAAATACTAAATCCTAAATGATAAAGTCTGGTCAATCCAATCCAGTCTGAATTGTGAATATAGTCTATTCTCCATTCAGAATTTATTTGTTCATCAACGATTTTTCTCTACCATTTACAATGTACAAGCTAAATGTTATCCTTCTCAAGCATTTTACTGAAAACTACTTTGAATTTTGAATAAGAAAATAATAATTTTCAAGTAAAATTGTCACTGCATCTCATGTCAATTATAAGTTTCAATTCTTTACTGTATTACACATTCACTCCATAATGCATACATCCTATGTACAACTTAGAAATGTTCTGGTCACTTCTTTTTCAGTCCATTCTTTAAACCAAGCGTTGACTTAATTGAAAATTTAGACGTTAGACGTTGATCATGTAAAAAATGAGGTATGAGAAAAAGTTTTGCCCTTTTTCTTTCATTTCTCATTCCTGAAAGAAAAATACTGACAAAGAAGAAGAAGTAGCTTAAACAAACTGCTTTCCATTTTGTACACTACATGTACTGTGTATTGTTTATTGTGTATTGTGTGCATACGATACGTGATATGTGTGGTATCATCAAGTTCGTGCCCATTTTTTCAGAATTCTGTGTCTTTTTTGTTTGTAGTTTTTATTTTTGTACACATAATAGATAATAGTATCATAGTTTTGCTCCCTTTGTCTAACTGTAGGGACTAACAATGCGATCTAATTTCCCTTTTGTAGGTGATGGTGCGCCTAAGTTTGCACCGACCTTTGAAATCTATCTGTATATCCTTTTTTCTAAATTTCTAAAAGAATGAAAAGAATCTCCTCCTTTCTCATTTCTGCTCTTTTTCTTTTCTTTTTCTTCCTTTTTATGTGTCATCGCACACAGATAGGATGTAGAATGTAGAATGTAGAATCAACAAAGGAGACAGAACAAAAGACAAAATACAAAGAGCGATAAAGAGAAATGACAGAATTATTAGAAAATTCATTCAACATGTAGCATGTATGTATCACGTTGAATTGTAACTAGATTCTAGATTCTAGATTGTAGCACCTCAAATTTTTCTCCAGTTCACGCACTATTGTGAACTGGAAAACATTTGAACCTGAACTTACTCTTTTTCTTAGCAAAACTAAGAAAATAGAGTACGCAGGAAACATGTGCAGAGAAAGTATAGCGTACAGAGTAGAGAGTAGGAAATCTGAACGTAATTTAGAAGGCACTATTTTGTGCACTACGTACTATCATTATTATTACTACTATTATTATTATTGGTATACCTAGTTGAACTACCTAAGGTTACACTCGGAGATATTTTTGAATGATCAGACTTTACGAGAGTTTCTTTTCGGTCTAGAATCTAGAATCTAGATACTAGAGGCATTCACATCCAGATCCACAGTCGAAAGTATAAAGTATAATAATAACACATTCTGCCCAGGAATCCACACATAGGCCTATATTTATTCATTTTATGCGGGCTAGACTCTGTTATTATAAAGTGCATTAGGTAATGGGTAAGTATATGGTAGGCTACATTTATACACAGCTAGCTATCTAGTGGATAGTGGATGGGTACAAGAATTAGGAATGTACATTAAGGTAGACCATGAAAACTTATTTTATTTATTTCCATCATCTTTTATTCTCCTGTATTTCACACTTTTCAAGCCCACTTTTAACATGGCACTGCCATTGGATTGGGTAAGTATACAGGGAAGAAAACAGCCCACAATTTCATTTCATTTTCATTTTCCTTTTTCAAGTTCATGTCTCCATCAGAAAGCAAGAAAAATAAAATACTATTTCCGCACACTAACAATTACTAAATTCTTGAGCCCGTTCCTGTGGTTTGAGGGAACAACTAACAACTAAGATAACTATTCCAGCTTACAGGTGTATACTGTGTACATGAAACTGGTTGTGAGTAGTGAGTAATATCGTATATCGTATATCGTATGAATGTTTTCTCATCCGGTGTTCAACATTCAACATTCAATGTGTAATACATATGTATTTTTATGTAAAACGTAGGAGAAAACGCACAAGTCAAAACATTCATGCCATGAATGCGTGGGTAAAAAACCCCCATAATGTATAGTATTTTCAGAACCAGAACCAGAATAAGAGAGAGAGGGAATGAATGGCGAGAAAAGTCTACATTCTACATATAATTATAATGGGGGTATTTATGCTACACGAACGTAGATCTGAGGTAGGAAAAAGAAAAAGAATGCGTAAGATTAAGTGTTTTAGGGGTAGAGGAAAAGACTATGGGCATTTCTATGAAGGTAATATAAATTGCTATACATCTTAATATCCCAACTCTAAATTCTAAACTCCAAACTACTGTCTGTATCTGTATTACACTTACACCGTGGGTGATCCATGTGCTGCCCATGAAGAATGAAGAAGACAGAGAGAAACGGAGATGTACTACGAAGTACAAACGACCACGAAGAGAGAGAGAGAGATGTGTTAATTAAAAAAAGTTTTCTTAGGCGTGAAACTCACACCAATATATTTTCACGATAGGTTTTCCACCAACTTTTTACCTTTCTCTCTCTCTCTCCCTCTTTCTCTACTACGTAGTTTGTAGTTTGTAGCATGTCTTCATTCTCCATCAGCATCACAAAAAGTTGAGTAGAGTAAGGTTGACTAAAATTATCTACTCCAGACTCCAGAGGATAAAAAAAATCTCTCTAGCCTCTAGTCTCTATTCTAGTGTTTATTTTCTATTCTCTAGTCCGTAGTATCTAGTACCTATAGTCTATGGGAAATGGGAATTTTTACTATGACCAAACACCAAACAACAAACAATAGCTACATAAATAAATAATTTTTTCCCTTGCTTTCCAATTAAAGTCAGTGTCATGCACGCCGACAGCATAAATAATAAATAATGTTCTGCTCCAAATTGTACAAAAAAAACAGAGGGTGATAAATAGTATTTGAAAAAGTTGTGGAATGGAATTTGCTTGTGTCATTTCTGCTTGAGTCTTGATTCTTAGAATTTTGATGATCATACTGGTCGCTGGTGGTTTAATGTACTCATGTAAATTAAAAATTGATTTGTTTTTTTTGTCTCCCTTGTTTAATTTTGCCTCTTGGTTTTTTTTCTTGTGTTTGATGTTTTCTTAGGCGGTGTCAGAAAATATGGACATAAAATGTAAGTGTCATGGACTCTCAGGTAGCTGTGAGCTGAGGACATGTTGGAAAACAGCACCACTTTTTCGTCGTGTGGGGACTGTTCTAAAAACCAAATTTCGTCGTGCCATCATGATAGATCAGTCAGAACTGGGCAACCGCCCACTAAACAGGGTACTAAAGAGTTTTAATAAACAGAGAAGAAAACGAAGAGATCGTCAATCTTATAGTAGCAAAAAACAGGTCAATATTGACTTGTGGTACTATGAAAAATCCCCTACTTATTGTGACCCCAGCAATGATTTTAATTTCCCTGGAACTTCTGGACGTCAATGCAATAGGACAGGCGGGAGGGACGCCGGAAGTTGTGGCACTTTATGTTGTGGCCGAGGCTATAATACTATTCGTCAAACATACACGCAACGTTGCGGCTGTCAATTCCGTTGGTACGCTAAATAATGAACGTTTTGTAACTTTAACTTCATGCCATTGTAGATTGTATGCAAAAAAAATCTGTGATTAATAACTGTTAAAATTATATGAATTTAATACCCGATTTATTTTGTCTTTTAGGTGCTGTAATGTGACGTGTCAGACGTGTGAAATTTCAGAATGGGTTCACGTATGCAAATGAACATTGGGGTTTTTAGCATAATATTATATTATAACTATTATTATATTATTAGGGTGACAAGTAACAAGTTGTAGCAGCTAATTGTCATTTTTATACTGTATTATGTGTACATAAAAATCGTCAATAACCATAATATACTTCTTTATGTCCAAATATTTTACAAATACTTGTCCCCTTCTTTTTACATTTGCATTTACATTTTACATTTTAAAAATCAATCAGATTTATGATTTATGTACAAGACCTCCTGTAAACTCTTCTCAAGGCATTTTAGTTCATCTCTTCAAACGTTAATCAGTATTAAAGCTCTCATGGTCCATGTATTAAATAGTATGTATGTTGAAAATTCTAGATTTTAGATATTTTGAGGGTAATTTGTAAATATACACAATACAATCATCATGCATCATGTTTTGTCATGTGGTTGTGGAAAAATAAGAGACATTTTGAATGCGTGTGTGAATCTTCTGAAAATTATAATACAATAATATAATATCATATTATTATTATTATTATGTACTGTAGTATGTACTGTAAATGAGACTTTGTGATCTTTTACCTTTTACGCATAATTTTCTTAATGGTAGTATCAATTATATATAAATATGGTAAAATAATTCTCTTAGCGCACTTATGCTTCAGAAAAACACAATTTATTTCTCCTATTTCGAAATCGAATTTCGCCTAAACGGAAATTATTTCCATTTATCCAGGATTTTACTCCATGTAAATTACTCGCGCAAATCTATTTCTTATCTTAGGTATTTCTATCTTTTCTAAGATTATCATAAATCATAAAGTTTATAGTTTCTCTATTCTAGAAGTGTACAATTCTTATGTACAATCTACAATGTACAACCGACAAGCCCCAGCGCGTCCTTAAGACTGATCGTATTATTGCAATCTGCCAAGCTCCCAAGCTGCATTGTACATATACTGTGTAACATGCTGTATGATATGCTTTCTGTAATAATCTTAATTATTAATGATGATTTTATAATTATTATAGTAATATTATTATTCCTAGATCCTAGATGGTTACGTATATTAAGTATTTATTATAGTTTATAGATACAAGTTACATAGAGCTACATAGAATTATTATATTACTATTATGATAAACGACAAAATGTCAAAGGTTTTAGGTAAACAAAACTTCACAAAGACTAATTAATAATTAAATACTGCATGTTGTGTAAAGTGTAAAGTATAAAGAGTATGAAAAGGTACAACATTAGAATTTTAGAGAAGCTATAATAAAAAAAATCATTACTGATTCTTGTGTATTTTTTAAAATACTTGGTTGTGAGTTGTGAGTGCATTCCAATTTAAAAGAAGAAGAAAACGTTCATACTTATTTTGTGATGTAGGGTAAGTGTGGTAAAAATAGTTTAATGTAACAGAATTAAAGCTGGTATTAATCTACATACAACATTGATTGATACACCTACACATGATTTAGAATTAGATAGATCCATGACACAAAATGTTACAGATCCAGTTTAATCTTCGTTTTAAGTATTAAAAACTAAAAAACTGTTAGTTTGATTTTTTATTTACATAGTATTAGAAGCGTTGAATGTTAAGGGAAAATAGTCAAAAACTTCAGTATCTAAAGTAAAACATCCCGTAATACAAAATCCCCGTGTACTATTTTCATACATGTTTTTCAGTACTAAATGAGACTTTTTTTAACGACGCCGAGTTTAAATTTTTTCTAAATCAATGGAAATTCTCTTAAAAATTAAAGTACGATCGTGTATCGCGTAGTATGTATTATGTATTGGATTCTTTTCCACCATAGAATTATATAGCAGTTCCTATCAAATAGACATGTAAGACTACAATAGTTTTAAGACTTTTGTTATTTTCCAGTTCAAAATGTAACCAGTGTTTTGTGTTTTTATTGTACGATTACAACATGTAATAATCCTTTTCTAGGATTTTATTCAGACTCAATAGCATAATATGAGAACCCAACTTTATTTATAACTATACGAGAGCTCCAGTACTCCAAAAAAGTTTACATTTGATCAAAAATAAAAAATAAATTGAATTGTTGAAAGCAAACGCTTTTTGCTTACATGATTTGTGTTTTTATTTTGTAATAAAATGAAAAATGAGTAGCATATGCAATATGCATATCCATATTTCATACTTTCATCTAGCAAAAAATGTAAAATGTGACAAACCTGACCTTGTCTAAGGATTAACTTGCATAAGTGCTGCATATTAATTATAAAAAGTTGTGATCCAATTCTTTCCAGTCGTCTCGTCACCGTTTTGTGTATGCGCAACACTCATATCAACTATGCCCGTTGAAAAGGTGAACAATATATAATATTATATATTTTGAATTTTATTTACTTTTCATTGCAGCCGTACGGTACACATACATATCATTTCTAAACTAAAACAGAGCACTGACAAAGTAAAAGAGTGCACAAAACATGACCAAAAACTGTTGTACGAGCACATCATAATTTCATAAGTTCTGTTTTGAGTTTCATTGGTTCAAAATGATTGTTTATGATATGTTTGTGTTGAGTGAGGACGAATGGCGAAGGGCAACAAAACCTTTCCAAGAATATAAAGTTCTATATATACATAGAAAGATATATTGCTTTGATGCAATAAGTAACCAATCCGATTAGCCTGCTCGTAAATGGTGTGGAGTGTGGAACATGTATGATGTATGTTTGTAGACGAGATTATTATGCAATCGTATTTCATGTTGTCCGTTGTCCGAGTTTTCAGAGTGAAGACTAAAGTAGTATTTATATTTAATTTTTCGTATTTATCAGTGGACGTGGAAAGTGGAAACATTGCCAGCAATGTTGCCAGTTGCCCCTTTTACCCTTTACTTGGAAATTATCAAGACAAAAGCATACATGAACTTTTATACCTTTTTTTCTCCCTTCCAGCATTTGATACAAGGGCTATTCGATCCTTCAAAACTTACTTATAACGACTGGTTGATAGTCATTTTTTCATTTTTTTTCCATCAAAAACTCGAGTCTCTACATTTGAAAGAAGCGACTCACCCTATGCGTCTTAGATACTGTTTTACTGTGAGGTATTTTTCGATTTTTGAGTAGTGTTGCATATTACATATGTAAGTTTGGAAAAGTAAAAGCAGAATAATATCGATGTCGACTTTTCATTCAGTCATATTTTTACAAAATTACTTCAGTATCAAGTATTCAGTATTTAGTTTGCACAAAAGCACAAATATGTATACAATATTCATTATACGTCCATTTTCATCGTACAGTAGAGCAATAGCTTGTCAATTGTGTATTGTGTACTAATTAAATAATTTGTGAGTAAGAAAGAAATGAAGCCTTTGAAGGCAGTTGGTCGCCCTAAATCTGGCCCACTTGTACGGATTCAATCTATTTTCTATATAAAAATACACTTGTTCAGTAATGTCAATATATCCAGTATTTGTATGCATTAGTTACACAGTTTACCATGTACTACACTCCAGCCAGACATTATTTACCAACAGTATTAACCTGCCCTGTATTCTTTCACCTACATTTCACCTACATGTCTATTCATTTTGTATGCAAAAAATATTCTATTGCGTATACATTTTAGCATGCAGCACTATAATCTCTTTGCTCTTTGTCACAGAGTCAGAGAGAAGAAAGAGAGAAAATAATAACTTGACTTTTGTTCTTGTTTAGTCGATCCCATTTCTAAGGTTTTGTAGGCAGAGGTCATGTAACGTAACAGCATCCATCATAATAGTCTAGTATTCACTTGTTCTGTAAATACCTTCAGTTGGTTCTAGTTCCATTCAACGCTGTGATTTTGTCTTTTGTCTCATAACTGTTACCTATACGTTACAAATTACAATCGTAACAAGCCTTGGCCTTCTATGTGAATAGTGTACAATTTGTTTTATTTTTCAAAAAGAGTTTAAAAAAGTTCTACGTAGTATTGAGTATTTCATAGTTTAAATAAAAAAGTGTCAATGTATATTGAGAGAAAAATGGTTGACGAAGAAACGGAGCATTGTCGAGCATGGCTTCGAACTTTGGAGGATCCTGGAGAACGCTTTACATTTGGAAAAATTATTGGACAAGGAAATTCAGCTGCAGTTCATGAAGCTCAGGATCCAGGTAAAAATATAATCAATAGAATGACTTGTTTATTCATTTTATTAAAGATAAAAAATTGACCTTAAATTCAATGAATAATTCGAGGGATTCGTCAAATCATTTTATTGAAAATCAATATGAAATGTATGAATTTTAGAGGGTAGGCGAGTAGCCATAAAAATTGTCGAAGAAAGTGATGACACTTTAGAAGATCTGTATGAGGAACACCGGGTTTTGGATAATCTTTGTCGTGATAATCCACGATTTCCTATATTTTATGGAGCATATCGAGTTGCTTCATCCAATCCTCGCAATGTTTGGTTCGTTATGGAGGTGAAGCATCATTTTTACTTTTAAACAGGAGATTTTAAATTTGATACAGCTAATTTAAAACTCTATCACATGACTGCTGCATTTTATATTACGTGTTGTATTGCAATTTTACATTACATGTTGTATTGCGATTTAGCTCTGCGAGGAAGGATCAGTTCAAGACTTATTATTGAAATTGAAACCCAAAGATCGAGTACTAAGAGAAGATATAATTGCTTACATTCTCAAAGAAGTCCTTTTGGTAATTTTCTCTTGTGATTTGTGACTCATTTACTGAAAAAATTACACTATTAGAAAATAAAAATTCATTAGAAAAACTAGGAAAAACATGAAGAATGAAGGGTGAAAATCAAAAGGTTCTCACATTGAATTTTGAATCTGGAATCTTGTAGGCTTTGACAAATCTTCATGAAAATCGTGTGATTCATCGAAATCTTAAAGCAGCTAATATTTTAGTTGGTAAAAATGGAGACATAAAACTTGGAGACTTTGGCTTCTCACGGCAACTGGAAACGCAAGAGAGTAAAATACAGTCCGTGGCAGGTTCACCTTATTGGATGGCACCCGAAGTTGTCGTATCGGACCATTCTCCAGATTTGGCCTACGACTTACGAGCAGATGTGTGGTCTATTGGTGAGTGAAATTTCAATTTTAAGCCAAAATATTGCAGTTCATCCACACGTCAAGTAATATGACACTGACCCATTTCTCTAACATATTTCCTCATTCACGCATAATACATAATACACAGCCAGTTCCATTTCATTTCGGGTTTTATTTTTAAGCTTATACTGGATTTAGGAGATGAAGCTTGAAAAGTTTGTAAATATTCAACCGTCAATCGTAATCGTGTGTATAAACTGCAGAGCTAAATATTTAATGCATGCCGAATTCCGAATGAGCAGAATATTTAATACGGACAGATCCCTTTCATTGTAATGGTACACCTAGAAAAAAAGGACAATTTATAAAAATTTGTTTTTAGCCTTACACATTAAACAGTGTTTCATATGGAATTTGGAGCTTATCCGTAATTCTATGGGCCTGTTTTATTTATACGTAAATGTTAATCTACACACGCGCAAACTAACAGCAAATAGTACTTTGTATTTTATGCTCTGCATTTTTAAAAAAGAATGCTTATGAAATAATCTCCCCAAAAAACACGGTCCATAATTCGTAGTTTGTAGTAGTGAAAAAAATCAAAGTCTAAAACTTTTCTATAATTTTGTAGGAATCACTGCTGCTGAACTTGGGGATGGACAGGTAAATTTCTTTTACAAATTTGAAATGTCATTATTGACTAAAGCATATGTGTAGAGATAACTGTTATTTAAATATTACATAAAAATTGCAAGTTAAAATTTATAACCTATAATAAATTATGTAATGCAATATTTTACAGCCTCCCTTAGCAGACGTGTATGCCCCAAGAGCTGTATTTCAGGTTGTCCAAAATCCACCTCCTACGTTAAGAAAACCAGCGGACTGGGGCCAACTCTACAATGATTTTATTTCAGAGTATTTAAAATTTAAACAATTTTACCATAAGCTCTTACAAACATTTGAATACGCTATATTATGCATTATGCAGTGAGTTGTCAAAAACCAAAGAAGACTAAATAACACTAAAAAAATATTTCTAGGTGCTTGGAAAAAAATCCAGATCATCGCCCATGGTCTGCAGAGCTTTTGGAACATCCATTTATTACGGAGAAAGCAAGTGACAGCGCTGAGGTTAGTCGATGAAATTCTTCTTGTTCCACATAATATTTATCATTTACCACAACATACACTGTACTTTGTGCACTAAACATTTTGTGTTCACCTTGAAAGAGATATAAAAACGATAAAGGAGGATGTTCTTGTTCTTGTTCCCTAATTTTACCACTTAAAACAGCTCCGAGCCAGCTTGCTCGATATGTTGAATGAAGTACGGAATGATCCACCAGCTTTAAGACCAAATGAAGTGACGATAAAATCTGAAATGATCAAGGTATTTGAAAATTGAAATTCAAAAACGTGCCGTACACATTACACATTACACATTATCTTTTTTACTCATGTTGATGTTCTTGATGTTGAAAAAGATAGAAAAATGAGTGACTTTGAACCCATTATTATTCCATTAATTAAATTAGTTGAGTCGGAAGCAAGCTCCACAGAGACTGAACTCGGATGACTTGGCAACTTTATATAAAGTAAGAAACTTGGTTTTGAAGGGTTTTATTGTCGTGAATTTGTCTAAAACCAAGTAAAAATCTTTCTCTCTCTATCTCTCTGCACTCTGTATATTGTATATGTTGTGTATTGTGAATGTAGGTCTACTACGTAATATGTACGTTTGTACATATGTGTGTGTACGTACGTACATGTGAATAATTTATGAAACAGCTAATATTTATAATAATTCATTTCATGATTACTTAAATTTAATCTTTGTTACTTGTGTATGATGTATATATGTAAAGTATTACATATTATCGGTTAATTGTTTTAATTATAGGTGAATGAGGACTCTGTCATCGAGAATCTTCATCAACGATTTGCTCAAGGAAATATTTACACTTATCTAGGTGACACCCTTCTTATTGTTAATCCATTTGGACTGGAGAAATATGCACGGCTTTATAACGTGGAGGTAATCTCATTATTCATTTTATGTCTGTACATTGTACATGCATACAGTTCATTTTATAAGATATCCCTTTCTTTCATTATCACATTTCCCACATTATTATTATCATATGGTAAAAGCATAAACCATATAGATCATAGATCCATAACAAGTATCATGGAAAATGGAAAATTCATCTAGGTATGTACCATATTCCACATGTAGAAGGGAAAAATGTCAGGATAAGTAAGTTTATAGACTTTAGACTAAGAGCATTCACTTTTAAGGGATTAGAGAGCATAATTGAATGCAGGGATAACAAATGTAACATGCTCAATGTACATTTGAAATTTGAAATGAAATGAACCCACATTTTCATTCCATTAGCAGGAGGTGTATCAACAATGTCTCTTCAGTTTGAGCTTTCAATATTTTATTGTAACACATGAAACATGTGATTATTCCTGTTATGTACACTATGGAACACGGAGCAATGTGCATTGTGTCGTTTTGACATGGAATATGGTATTTTAATGTACTCAATAAATGTGAGTGTGGAGTATGAGCAACGAATAACTTTCTCGCAAAAAAACTCTAGTGATATTTACCGCCAAGTCCATTAGGATCTATGTTCGTTGTTCATTGTTCAGTGTCCATCCAGTACTTTTAATTTAGAATTAAGAGTTTAGTTGGTTTTTCTGGCACGAGCTGGGATTTGTGTGGGGATTAAGGGATAACAGAGAAAGTGATAGTGCTAGTTGACAGTGGAGAGAATGAAAAAGTCCCCATTATAAGATTTTAGAGAAAACACCTAGATATCAATATAGATATCAATATAGACATTGCTCACAATTCATAATACTACAGACAAAACACACATCCCTGCATAAAATCGTTCGTAAGTGCTCAAGTAACGGACAATGGGAAATGGAAAGTAGTAATATTTATGAATGTGATGAAGCTTTTTTGGTTTATTTTGTAACTTGTGATACAATACAGTAAATGAATAAAAGAGTGTTTATGAAATAGCCTTTAAATTCAAGAATTCAGTTTCAAAAATCAAAGATTAATAACTTCGATTGTGCTATTATGATTAAAAATCCCATACGAGTATTTCATTGTGTAGACGGCGTCCAAATATAAATACAAGTCAAGAGGAGACAACGCACCTCACATCTATGGAGTCGCTGATCGAGCCTATCAAGGTTTTTACAAACGAAACAAAGGACTTTTTTCATATTTGAACAAGAACAGAAAAAGCAGTACTAGTAATATTATGAAAATTACTTTCTCATCTTATTCTAGATATGCTTCATCATCAAGAAATTCAAAATATAGTTCTTACTGGAGAAACTGGAGCGGGGAAGACGACAGCTGGAAAACATGCTCTCTGGCACCTTGCCAATATGACGGCTGCCAATAAGAAAATGATTGAAAGAATTTCCAAGGTTGAGACGGTCATGCATGCATTTGGGAATGCAAGTACAATTTTCAATGAAAGTTCCACGAGATACGTTCAATATATTGAACTTACATTCACCAAGACGGGTAAAATGAGTGGAGGCATTCTCACAGTGTACAATTTGGAAAAATGGAGAGTAACGAGTCGCGGCAGGTAAATACATCGCATAATATACATATGTATTTCACTAACTTTAATATTATTGAATAGTTTTTTCATTCTTGATTGTTGATTGCTCTTCAAAAGTTTAATAAATAAATAATTTCCCTGAATTTTGACTTTTGTCTTCTAGAAATCAAAGTAATTTCCACATCTTTTACTATTTGATTGACACTCTTTCTGCAACGGACCAAACAGGAAAATATCACTTGACACGTGGGACAAACTACGAGTATTTACCAGAATGTCCTCATCATGTACCAGAGGCAAACATTGAGCGTCTGCGTCAAGTTAAAGAAGCCTTCAACGTCCTGGATTTTTCATTGGACGAACAAGAGACAATTGTCAAAATTTTATGTGCCATCCTATTGATTGGGCAGATTCGATTTGACGGAGAAGAGGAAGCTGCAATTGAAAATAAGAGTGTCGTGGAGAAAGGTACATTCACATTACATATGTACATATATGCACATAAAATTTACACATAAAAAAATGCTGTATTTTGCTTGGATTTGAATTTTCCAGTAACATTATTTTACTTATAATGCAAAATGCAAATAAACACTTTTTTAACACTTTTATGTACTAATAATTGTTAGTTGCATCTCTTCTTGACGTCGATCCCAAAAAATTGGAATGGACTTTTACCAACTTTTGTGTTGTTACTGCTGGTGAGGCGATTCGAGGGAAATGTAATTATGATGAAGCAGTGGAGATGCGTAACAGCTTGGCTCGTTCTCTTTACTGTCGACTGGTTGACTGGATTGTTAACCTTATAAACACGAAATTATCATTCACTCGTCTCGTTTTGTAAGCAATTTATTAGTTATGCTGATAAAATGTACATTAATGAACTGAATCAAAATCTGATATTATTGTTTATCATATTTATAAAATTAATTTACAGTGGAGACCAAAACAGTCTTGGTCTGTTGGACATTCCAGGATTTGAATGTTTTGCCAGTGACAACACACTGGATCAATTTTTGATCAACATGACGAATGAACAGATGCAATATTTTTACAACCAAAGAGTTTTCATATGGGAAATGGAGGACTATGAACGAGAGGAGTTATCTACAATCAACTACAACTACCATGATAATCGAGAGCTTTTGGATATTGTGCTGGTACAGTTTCATAATTCATTGAGTCGTTCACAGTTCACAATGTTTTTCATGATCTCATTCCTAACATCAGAAATCAGAACCCGTAACTTTATAAGCAGTAAGAAATGTTGTGCTCCTTAATTTTAACAGTCCAAACCTGTGGGGCTGCTGGCTTTTCTTGATGAAGAAACTAAAGGCAGTACAAATGATCATCAAAGTTTTGTTGGTGAGAACTTGTCTCTGAGATTCTTTGGTTTCAATTTATGGCTACACGTGTGATGTGTAGTTTAATACATACTAGTGAATCATTTTACAGTGTAAAAAATCATTCAGGAATAACAATATAATTATTATGATACAGGTAAACTTAAAAACAGTATGCACAGCCGTTTTATTCGAAATGCTGAAGACGCTACTTTTACTGTTGCTCACTACTCTGGTCAGGTAATTCTGATTAAAACTGATTTTTATTTGAAATTTGAAAGTAGAGATACGCTCATTCAGCATTCAACGATAAAAATTGAATCACATGATCAATAATAATAAACTATAGAGTTTTTTGCGTACACATAAGAGTTTATGGCTTGGATCTTTGATCATGTTACTTGTTACTGTATTCCTCTTTCGTTTTCTGTTTTGTAGGTGGTTTATGATGCCAGAAATTTCATTGAGAGAAATAAGAATTTCTTGTCTCCAGAGATGATTCAAGTTATGCGGTTGTCTGAAAACCCGACTATTGTTCAGTTGTATACGAATCAGATGACAAAAACTGGAAATTTAACTATCACAGAAGAGGATGTACAGCAAACTAGATGGACATCGGCAATTTCTCAGGCATCACACAAGTCAAAGGTAAACAAAAACTTATCATTTCATGTAAAAAAGATGTCCATTTTCTAATAGTTTTAGTTTTCTACTTCCCTGTGCTGTGTATTGTGTATACTGTATACGTTGTTTATTTATTTTATTTTATTCCCACACCTAAATCATCTATAACTCTTTCAATTTTTATTTTTCATAGAAATTTAATACAAAATCCAAAGGAAAATTCTCTCAAAGTAGACAAATGCAAACCATCGCTTCTACTACGAGGTAAATTCATATGTAGTTTACACTGCAACAAATTAGTAAATATCTGAATTAGTTCTTTTTGTTTAGCAAAGTGTTTTAACGTACATTTTGTGCATGTTTTTCTCTAGGAATTCGTTGTTAGATCTTTTAACTCGAGTTTCTGCAGGATCGGCTCATTTTGTTCGTTGTATGAGATCGAATCTAAAATGTGAGCAGATGGAATTTGATCGTGACTTGATTCGCTACCAACTTCGAGCTCTTGGAGTCGTTGACAGTGTACGAGTTCGTCAACTTGGCTATTCAAGACGTTTGAGATTCGCAGAATTCTTGAAAAGGTTTGAATACACATGTATTTTATGTAACTCTATTATGCTTCCAGAATATCAATTATCAATTTGAACAGAAAAAGAAGCTCAAAAAATGTTGTTCGTATTATCATATTATGTAGAACTATGTATGAAAAGTACCAGCTCGGCCATCCTTAGATTAAGAGAGAGAGACTTTAGAAGTTTCCCGCCCTCTATGTTTAACATTGGAAATTCAAATTTAATTAATTTTTTTAAAATACTTCCAATTA
>JAQGBH010003615.1:0-19286 GCA_034698265.1 Sminthurinus aureus
AAACTTTGGCGACCTTGGTCGACCTCTAAACCTAAACTTAATGAACTGAAATTTTCAGAGGTCGTTTTTTACATCAAGAGGAACAATATGACGGGGTCCTGACTTAAATTTTCTCAAAACATGTAAATTTGATGCACTCTAGTGTACATGTTTCATGCTAAAATTTGTATTGTGTAGAGGAATAATTGTGAGGTGTAATTATTATGATTTTTGCAGGGTTATCATGGACTGGAGAACAGTACTTTTCCTTTTCTTAATCCTTGTCATCTCATGTCATGGAGGTATGTAGACATTTTTTCCATATTCTATATTCTGTTTTCTTCTGTATTATGACCATTATTATTTATGACTTGGATTTCATGGTATATTATTATTGTTCCCTGTACAAACTCAATGATGAAATGTTACATATAATGTTCACAGTTGATAGTGATTTGGAGTTGGATTTTGCATGTGTTTTACATGAAACTAGCATTATAAAAGAACAAGTTACAAGTTACACATGACTTTTGAAAGGTCATTGCAAATTCTTAAAAGAAAGAGAATCTCATGTTACTATTGTATTTGTATTTGTATTGTGTGTGTGTGTGTCTTCTCAAATATTTTAGATAGCTGTCTGTTCATTGTAAATTGTACATTGTACATTGTACATGCTGTGAGTTTGTGTACTGTGTACAAGACGGATTATACAGTCTGTATAACGTATATCATGTGTACAGTGTACACTGTACACTGTACACGTTACACATAGGTGGTTCACTCAATGAAATCTTCTTTGTCTCGCTCATATCATGTCATATCATATCACGTTGTACGATGGTGTGCACACGCTCGGTAATCATGATGATAATTACGAATTATGATGACTGCTCACCACTTACTGCTCACTGCTCATCATCACCATCAACAGTAGAAACTTACAACTTCCAACTTCTAAGTTCTAAGTGAATCATGATAATGGTAATCATGATGGTAATGAAAATGAAAATGAAAGGGAAATTTTAACAAGTATGTGTAATGTGCTGCATGCTACGTCCAATGACCAATGTACACTGTACAATGGCCAAGCTATTTACTTGACTTTTGACTAACGGCTTGTTGACAGTGGAGCTATTCTACTACTTGCTAAATGCTACTTGAAAATGAATGCATAGCATCATCACAATAATTATTGTTCTAACTAGAGACTAGAGACAAATGAGAAGCAAATATCAAATACTTTTTCACTTGTTTTCCCGTCAGTGGTTTTCCATTTCTCTCCGTCGCTGTTGCAGCTGCTCTTATTGTGGCTGTTAATGTCGCTCAAATACCAAAACTATGGAACAAGGAATATGAAATATTTACATGGAAAATAGGGCAAACATTTACTCATTACACATACAAATACACACAAATACGAATACGAGTACAATTTAGAATCCATACAAAACAATTGCCCATGTGTCCCGCTTTACATACACATTACACATTAAGGTGTCATGAGGTTTTTAGTTGAAATTCTTCCCAAATTCCAAAACATATACAAATGGAGTGACATGACATAAAATGCACAGAGAAAGTATTTACCAGACAGTAGAAAGCAGAGAGCAAAGAGCAGAGAGTTGGGAGTCAGTGACAGTGACAGTTGAGAATTGAGAATGGCAGATTATAATAGTATGTAGTAAAGAGCATAGCGAAACTGTTGGAGTTGCAGTAATTACACAGCTATGTACAATGTACACTGTACAGTGTGCAATATACACACGGAGAAAGGGAAAGGGGATTTAAGCGTGTAAAACATTTTGGTCTTTGGGATTTTGGGGTTTTGGGTGACACTACCACTGATCACTGATGACTGGCGACGGGTGTGCCAAAATCCAACAAAATCCAAAAGAGACAAGTGCAACTGCACAAAACCTTACACAAAATCTTCCAACCAATTTACTCTTACCAATGTGGCATTTGGTCTAATCATCTACCACAACCTTGGTCCTCCAACTCCAACTCCAACTAGAACTAGAACTACACATTGCAGAACTTAAGTACTTAATCCGTACATATAAATGTACCTGCACTGATTCATTTCTAAATTTATGTACTGTTTACTATTTACTGTTTATCTTTCAAATTATATCACTAGTCAGTAGGGTTGAATCAAATACCATGAATCGAAATTTGAATCTCGGTCCTCGATTCTTGGTGAATAAATATTGCCAATGTATAGACATTTCTCATGTACCATAAAAGTTGTTGCGGTGCTGTTCGTCCGTCAAAAAAGCTAAACTTTCTTTCTCCAGTGTATGTTTTACATGACCTCAGTGACCACAGTGACCAAAACAAAAAGTATTAGTAGATATTTGAGTTGATTTACAAAAGAACATTTCTACATTTCTACAACATTTTTACCTTCTACTTGTACGATGGACGATAAATTGTATTAACGGAGGATTTCAGTCGCTTTTTGGATTAAAGTTTTGTTCATAAGTTTGTAATTTTATACAATAGTCATGTCCATTGTCCAAGAATATATAATGACGAGGATAATCAAGTGTACATACGACGGACTCTAGATTCTAGACTCTGGACAGCGAACATGGGAATGGCACAAACCATACTTTTTGTATTTGTATAACTTTCCAGTTTCTCGTTTCCAGTTTCTAGAGGTGCATTCATAGTGTATTGTATACTTTATACACAATACACAATCCACATGTACATTTCAGAAAGAGTCAAAGTTTACAGTGTACATTTTGAAACTGCCAAATCCCATTTCCGCAAATTTACCATCCACTTTTTGATGTTTACACAGGACGTCGGTTTGCCTTGGTTTAGTTTGGTTTGGCCTGTTCACTGTTCATGTGGAGTCCGTAATGCTTGTACACACAAAAATTGAAAACTTTTACACGTGATATATGTACGTACGTGCATCTATGTGTCTGTATGTTTGTATGTTTGTATTTTGTATTCTATGAAAATATGACATGTATCCAGATTCTAGAAAAGTTTAAAGAGATCAGGAAACGAAATTATTTCACTCGTACTCGTACTCCTACTTTGTACTTTCACTAGTTTGGAACTTGGTTTCCTTTCATTTCCTTTGGACTCGACGCTCGACTCTCGACTCACAAGTCAGCCACGAATCAGGACAATGCTCAGTTTTCCTCGTCATCATTACAGCACACTACTTTTGTCCTCTTTTGTAACGACAAATTGATATACGCATTACATAAGCATTATATCTTGTACAATGTACAATGCCATGTGTATGTTGTATCCCCTTCTATTCTATTCCATTGTCCTGCATGTTGTATGAAGGACTGTATTGTATTGTGATGTTACAAAATGGAAATATAAAAATTCCATTATCCATCATCTATTTTCTTACACAACTTGTAAGCATTCCCCTGCATTTCCCTAAGCTTCTTTATTCTTTCCATATTCCATATTCCATATTCCTCATCTTTTCTTCATTTTTCCCTCACAAATTTTACTTATTCTAGTATTCTAAACTCGAAACTCTACACTCTAAAACTTCAAGTTACGTGATATCAAAGATATAACGGAAAGAATGTGAAATGGAAATTAAAGTCATGTATAATGTATAATGTGCATTTCACATTTGGAAACCAAAGTACAAATACAAATTAATTTAGAAACTGTACCGTGCGCGGTGTACCTTTTCACAAGTTAATATTTCATTATATTTTAACCATTGAAATGAAGGTTTTGTATTTTCTAACTTATTGTAAAAGTGTGCAGCTTGGCTTTCATAATTTAATTTTGCAATCAACTTGATATGTACAAGTTGAACGCAGAACATGTCATTTTAATTTTAAATTTCACAAGTCCTTCAACCTCTGAATTCGAAATTCTGAACTCTAAGCTCTAAATTCTAGATTCTAGATTCTAGATTCTAGATTCTAGACGTAAAAAATACGTAAAATACGTAGTATTGCACGAAAAACAACCTACCAATTTCTTGGAATCCGCTCACATCATTTGTATCTTGAAGAATGGAAACTGAGATTAATAATAAGGTCTCTTTCCCAGAACGCAGAACCAACTCAAAATTTGTATTGTATTGTATTGTGTATTGTGTATGGTGCATTATTATTATGAATTATACACATGCAGAACGGAAGTCAAAGTAAAGAAATATTATTTTATTATGTTTCTCCAGTTTACTTGAGAATTGTATACATAGCATTCTTCATAGCAAACTGTAAGCCAATTTATTATGATACTGTATTAAAATGATTCAAAATCCCAAATCCAAACTCCAAAAATCCAAGTTTAACTTGTTCAAAGTTTCTATTTTGTATTTTGTATTTGAAGTGCAGGATCAGTATCAATATTTGACATAATTATTGTGTTTCATTTCTCCCAAGAACTCCACACAACAAAACCATACAATATAAAATACAACGACTGTACAGTGTGCAGTTTGTATTGTGCACGGATTGTACAGAGAATTGAGGGGCTTACAATTTAGAAATTTACAAAAAGAAGGACGTACACTGTATTTCTTGCATTGGAAAATAATGTTGAAAATAATGTTGTTGTAAATTGTAAACGTATGTTTTACTTTTTATTCTTATCCTCGTCAATTTCTCAGTTGAATAGAGAACTGGAAGAGAGAGACTTTCTCAACTCTGTACAGTATTTTACAGTGAACACTTGAGACTTGAGACTTTAGATTTGAGATTTGAGATTTGCAAGTTGAAAGGTCCAAGGTCGTAAACTATGTTTAATAATTTGGCATGCTAAAGTTCTTCCGTTTCCGACCGACTGTTTTCTTCTTCTCTTTCTCCTGTGTTGTGCTTTGTGCTTATTGCATGAGCAATGAGCAATGAGCAGAACATGTGTAAGTAGTAGGTTCTTGATTCTTGAATCTTGAATCTTGATTTCACATTGCCAGCTGACAGTTGTTACAAGCTGCAAGGTACAAGTTGGAAATGCTCAGAAAATGGGCTAAGATGTAAGTACAGTCTGTGAAATACAAATACAAACACAAACACAAATACAGAATTACAATTCACAATACAATAAGCAATAAGACGCAAATGTGAATGTGGATATGAATATGAATATGAATATGAACATTTCTGAATAGAAATAACAAGGATGACAATAAAAGTTTCATACATATCATTTACAAGTTACAAGCAAGAGGATAAAGCCGAAAAGCTCAAGTTTATAAGTCGAATTCATAGGAAAACGTAGTTATTGTACAGTGTAGATTGTATAGTGTAGATTGTAGATACCTCTGGGTTTGACGCACTATCAAACAAAATACAATGTACAAGTATTCATCTATCTACAAATATGAAATTTTCCCCATGTCAAGACATGTCATGTAACATGTAACACATTTGCAAAATAGGTACATCCATGTGTAATGTGTACGGTGTATCATATCCTCATAAAGATATTCTAAAGTGTACATTTTATTCTGCCGGATTTCCTCTGTTGACTGAATGTAGAATGTAGAATGTAGAATGTAGACTGTAGAATGTAGTCACTAGTAATAGTCACCACTTTAAAACGTGCTGTTACCCTTCCTTGCCATAAAGAAGGTTGAAGAAAATGTTACAAAATCAAATAAAACCCCCGTTTCCCCTATCTCGAGTCTACTTTCTGAACGGTAACAATTGTTGAAATGAAATGCTAGGATTTTTCTATCCTTTCTTCTTTCTTTTATCTCCGTCCATACACGACTCAGTTGGTGACTTTTCACCTTGTACAAGCTCAATATTATTATGTATCCTTGATCGTTGAGAATTGAGAATACATGTACCATATTTGCGAGTACAATGTACAAAGTGCAAAGTGCAGATTACTGTTATACGTACCCCACTACTGTATACTGTACTGGTGTGCGTATCAAGTCAAGTCAATCCAATTCAAGGAGATTCAAGCGTTGAAATCCATCCTTAGACATTGGAACATGGAACTGGTAACCTGAACCCTGTAGTATTGTAGTATAGAGACTGGAGACTGGAGACTAGAGATTGGAGACGGATCATAATGGTGATATTGTTATTACTCTCATCTCCTTCCTCTTCTTTAAAGTCTGCGTGATTTGCTACAAAATCCATTTTTTTCCTTCTTTTTTTTTGAGTTGGCTACGGATTTTATTCGGATTCTGCAGCCAATAAAAATATGCGTGTGTACTGTTTATACCATATATGTACGTGCAAAAGCTATGTGGCTTCATAAAAATATTATACATGGAAAATCTAGACTCTAGAGTCTAGACTCTAGTCCCTTGATGCAAACCATGTTCCAAACCATTGCTGTGATCATTATTCCTCGTTTTTCATTCTCCCAATGACGTCTGTACAATTGACTATTGATTATGCAAATTGACTAAAACTACAAGATGTAAAAAGTTGTAACTTGTAATAATGTGTATCTGTTGGATCTTGGAACTTTGAATTTTTTTACATGTAAAATTCAAAATTGGTTGTTTTCTTCTTCTTTTTCCCCATAGAAAACACAAGGCGACGACTCCGAATTAGACGTAGAAATGACACAGTTTCAAGTGCAGTAGACAGCGTGCCCTCATCAAGTAGCACTAATCTCATCAGAATCAAGTCCGGCATTGGAAGTCGGGGCAACAAACAACATCAAACTAAAGGTGATGACAGTAGTGCGAGCACTGACAGTGATGGCATGAAAATCGTCTGCTACTATACAAATTGGTAACCATCTTTTGCCTATTATCCATTATTAAAAATTATTATTATTATGACTATTTACATTTCGCGTATGTTGTTTACGGTTTACACAAAGTACGCAGTAGAGGAAAAACTGTTTTGTGCATTGTGTATTGTGCTTTCTAACGTCTTTTATCATACGTGTTTTCACCTCGTAGGTCACAGTATAGACCAAAAATTGGCAAGTTCTTGCCAGAGGACATCCCCGCCGACCTCTGTACTCATCTCATCTTTGCCTTTGGATGGATGAAAAAAGGTAAGAGTTAAGAGTTTACTTATCAATATCCTTGTTGTTATCGTTATCTTTGTCATTGTCGTATATTTGCTTTTGCTTTTGCCTCTCCTATGGCTTTAATTATTGAATTATTGATGATTTTCAGTACAGTACGCACCTTCTCCTTCTTCCTTCCATAATCTTTTCCTTTTATCTATATTGATTTTGGTGTGGTTTCTTTTCACTCAGCTGAGATTGAGATTGAGATTTCACTTTTGAGATTTGAGTTTTTGAGATCTCACACGAGTATTTATTTTTTATGATGATTTATCTCTTTTCATCCCTTGCCTTTGCCTTCTTCCAAATCCTTCCGGATTTTTTCCATGATCTACTTTTCCATTTTCTTCTTCTGTAGTCTAGATTCTAGATTCTAGATGACTTTCTATTGGCTTATTTATACCCAGCTTGTCACATTTTTGCTCTCAGTCATATTCGTATTCTTATCTTCTAACGCACAATTCATAGTTCATACATGAGGCATTATACTAATAATCCCATCCAAAAACACAAAACACAGCTCCAGTCTCCAGTTGTGATGCTCTCATTCGTGGTTTGGTTCGGTTTGGCTTTGACTCTACTTTCCATTTTGCTACATGTATTTATTAGCGTCAAGCAGTCTGGCATAACTGTGACGAAAGAGAAGACGTTTTCCTGTATTCTGTACGCTGTAAACTCTACACTCTACAGTCTACAGCAAGTATTTTACGTAGTTTGTAGTTTGCAGTCTGGAATTTGGAGCGTGTGCGGAAGGACGGGAATAAATATCCGATGACAAGGCCGTACTGCGTTTCTTCGGAGGTTATGCATAAAGTATAAAGCATAGAGTATAGAGTATAATGTATAATTTAGAGAGAACATACTTAAGATACGCAGCCAGCACCAGACATAATATATTAAATACTAGAACTAGAAGCTGGAAACTAGATACTAGATTCCGAGTATACCTTGAGAAATGTGAAACGAGAAAGTAACGCTATCTGCTATCTGCATCAGCTTATATCTTGTATCTTGTATGTATTTCTGCAAATATCATACATTTATTTTTCATTGTTCTGTCGTTGTTTTGTCCTACTATATGTCGTAGTCTGAATTGCGTTGGGAATTGTACTCGAGGGAGGCTTTGTAATTGAGTGTACGCCGTATAATGTACCATGTATAATGTATTTAGTATTTAGAAACTACCAACGACAACAATCAATTGAATTATTCCCACTTACAAGTTACAAGTAGGATAAATTAGATGGTGGTAAATATTTATCAGACAAGAAGCCAAAATATTATTATTTGTCATTTGTCATTCGTCATTCTGTTTTGTCATTCTGTGGGTATTTCACATCAAATCATGCTCAAACGGCACGGGGTGTCGAATTCGAATTCCAGTTATGACAACATCCAAGTTTCATTTTATGTCACTACAGTCTACATTCTACAGTCAATGATAACTCACCAGTTACAAGTTACAAGTTACCCAATGGCTTATTTTCTTGTTTCTGCTCCATTTTCTTAATAATATTATAAATTGGAATCGACAGTAATTGTCTTGTATTTGTATTGGTTCTGTACTCTATTGTTTCTGTAGATACTTTGTTTTGTACGGAATGGAATGGGTAGGAATCTGCTGAATCTGAAACACATCTCCAGTAGTTACAGCTTCATCTACAATCTACAATATCCATCTTTGTCTTTATTCTAGAAAACGGATTTGTGTTTATGAGTGTATCTCTGCGTTGAAAATTAGATGTAGATCCATTGCACATTAAACATGTGCGTATATTATATTTAGCGTGTAGATTTGGAATTGAATTTAGTCAAATTAATTCGATACCCGCATTTCACTTGACAAAATAATGGCTCGTTTGCCTCGAGGCTCTAGCCAAATATCTCGAGTCCCGAGCCTCACTCTATAGTCTAGAGTTTAGAGTCTAGAGTCTTGAGTCTCAAGTAATTGACTCACAATTCACAGCTCGTGTATCTTGTACTGTATATGTCATCCGTTTTCTTAATCTTGATGTGCTTCCCTTTCATTCAAAGTCCAAGTTAAAGTCTAGTATGTAGGATGTAGAATTAAAGTTAGAGTTGAAATGGCAGGCTCCGTTCACTTAATATTACATTCGCCATTCTTAAACGTAATATGAGATTCAGTATTCAGTGCAAAACTACATGCAATAGCCCATAGCCCATAGTTATCTGTATCTGTATCTGTATCTATATCTGTCGTTTATAGCTATAGTAACTGGCTAATAGCTAAATTTCTAGTTGTGTAAAGGAGAAGACGGATAAGTGTTTGCATTTTACACTATGAGCAAGGGAGAGAGAGAGAGAGAGAGATGAGCCAAAGTACAAAGTATGAAGTACGTACTTGACAATTATGTTACAAAAACTGTATAGTAGACAACTTGATCATGGTGAACTGGAATTGAGTGCGTTTTCTGTTTTCCATCCTGTGTTGTGTGTTCGTATGACGGACTACAGAGTACAGACACTTGATATTGTATATAGTTTCTGGTTTCTAGTTTGTACCCTCATCATCGCATCATCTCAAAATTAACATCATCAACTATAGTAAATGAAATAATATTATATGATTTTGTTATCTCCTTTTTCTCTCAACCAACTTCTAATTTCTAAAATTCTTTCTTGATGTATTTTGTATTTTTAAGACAGGTGGAAGTATTTTATGTAATATATTTGATCAGCTTTTCTTTTTTTCTGTCTAAAAGTAAATTGTAGATTGTAGATACATTATAGCTTGTGTAATGTGTACCATACATTTGCAAACACTTTGGCTCAAGTCTCAAGTCTCAAGTATCAAGATGGTGAAGATTACAAGTTACAATTGTCAAGTATTTTGTATTTTCGTGTGAATTATTTTGTCTTGTCCTGCCGTCGCGTGTATTTTTTTCATCATAATTTTCAACCTCAACATCTCAAATCTCAAATCTCAACCACTATCGTTATCACTATCACTTTTCAATTTACAGCATTTTCATTTTAAATTTTGCTATAACTCCTTCCTCGTGCCTCTCTTTTTCTCGTCAGTATAAAGTATAAATTTCCATATTAGTTTTCCTAAATAAATGGTTGCATCAAATCTTGAAGGAGCCAAAATCCTTACTTGTCACTATATTATGTATTAAACCTTTTACATTTGAGATTTGAGCTGTTAGCTATAATATTACTGAGTTGTAATTTGTAATGTCAATTTGTTTGTTTGTTACTCGTCACTCTCTCTCTCTCTTTCTCTCCAGTTTGATGGGTAGGAAATGTATAATTTTTTGACATGTCCAATGTCCACCTTTTCTTGAATGTGCGGCAAGAGTAAATATAACATAAAAGATCCTTAATGCTTATGAATATGGATAGTTTAGGAATTAGGAATATTAATGAGTGAATAGCCACATGAGCAATTATTGTAAAATTAAATGCCCATTTTGAAGTTTTTTCTTCAAAGGTGAGCATTGAGCATGCACAATGTACAATGTACATTTGAATGCAATTTGCAATGTACAATCCATAACCTCATGCATTTTGATACATTATGATTTACGATTTACGCAACTTTGGCAGTAAACAGTAACTGACCTTAGTAAATACTAAACGCTAAACAAAATTATGTGTGCAAAATGAATGGCAAATGGCCTTTTACATACATGTGTTTTCAGCATCTAAAATGGTGATGTCTGATGTCAAACGTCAAACATCAAACATTTCATAACTGTTTTTTGTGCTAATCGATGACAAACATCGATTTAGAATTTAGACATTGAAGTTTTGTTGCTTTGAGGAAAATAAGGCAAAAATAGAAGATAAAGTAGATCCCTGCGGAACTAGTGATGATAGTAATGGGATATTTTATAACATTTTGTAAAAGTATTCAGTGTTCACTCTCATGTCTCATGTCTCTGCTCTCTTCTCTCATATCCAGCCAGATGCCAGATGACAGAGTTTGAAATTGCTGTTTACTCCTAATATGATAGCTATGCTGCTATTAACTTGCCTCTATATCATTATATGTTATTACCATCCATATTGCCAAGCTCATCCTCATTCTCGTATATGTAGTGATCAAAACTCTTTGACATTTTCCCGGGTGCTCTCTCATCAGGAATCGACTAAACTTAGCCCATGTCATCTTGTGTAACATTGTATCTTGTATCTCTATTCCATATTCCGTGTGTGTGCTTCAGTAAAATATCTGAGCCCGTTTTACATCACACAGGACACCGTAGGTCGACATGGACATCATCGGTTTATTAGTTTCTTGGGGCATATTACGCACATTCATGTGAAAAAAGCCAAAGGGGAGCTGTATTTAGTATTTAGTATTTACACCGCTCAATGCTCAATGTTCAATGTGCAATTGTATGTAGTTAGTAGTTAGGGCAAAAGCTTGTACACATGTGTTGTAATCGAATCTCTATCGATCTATCTATCTATCTATCTGCCTGTTTCATTACTTTATAAATTCTTGAAAAACACGGAGAGAAAAATGCTCATCCTCATCCACTGAAAATATCATCAAATTGAAAATTAAATCAAATTCAATATCTACTGTGTAATAAGCAATAATAATATGTATTATGTGTTATTATATTACAACGACGATGGAGTACTTTTGCACATGCATAATAATATTATAATATGGAATATATGAAAGAACCAGTAATGAAATTGAAAATCTACCAGCTAAGTTATTAATATTAATGCGTGTTAAAATGTAAAAGTAATCCGAGTGCTGAGTGCAAATGGATTAGCATGAATTTACAGCTGCGTATTTATTTACTTGCCCTACACATTTTGAATTCTGAGTTGGTTCTGAGTTTTGAGGTTTTAGTTTTGAGCTTTGAGCATTGAGCGTTGAGTTATGTGCTGCTGTTAACAAGCAGAACAAGACAAGATAATAATTAACATTATTGAACAGGCCGCATGACCAGAGGCAAGGTGCAAAATATATTATTATTATTTTGTTCACATGAGTTAATGGTGAATAGTGAATTTAGTAAACGGCAACTGTACAAAATCCATTACTTTTAATATTATTCATTCATGCATTTTGGATCACTAAACAAAGTATATTTAATGTGCAATGTACATTGTATACAATGTACAGTTATTATTATTATTATTAATGTTGCTTATGTATGCTGTATACTGTGTGCTGACACGTATTGCACATGCTGGGATTGAATTTTAGAGTGTAGAGTTGAGAGTTGAGAGTGAATGAGTGGGAGCGAAATGAAAAATGAAAACGAAAGCACTTCTTGTTTCTTATTTCTGAAGTCCTAAAGAAAAGTGATCATAACTCATGTCACAAGTCACAAAAGTGACAACATGCATTTATTTTGTATGTTGAAGGATCTTTTCTTTCTAATTTCAAACAAATATGTATAAATAAATACATATGAAAGAGGGTGTATAAAAACAACGATGACATTTATGCAATTAGCAATTACAAATGTATTTATTATATTTTGTCTATTCCACACACCATATGCCTGCACATTGCACATGCAGTTAAATTAATTAAAAGTAGTTATTTGGTAATTAGTTATTAAAATTAATTATTATTATTGTTATTGTTACTTATCTCTCATGCGTAGTCAAAAGTCATTCATTCTTTTTTTCATTCACCTTCCCATTTGTACAAATTGCTTTATGCTTTGTATTTTAGTTTGCATTGAAAATTACTACAAATTACAAATAATAGGCTACAAAACAGCTGGAAAGAATCACATAACATTATTTTTACTAACATTCGCCAATATTTAACCTCGATGCACGCCAAACGCCAAAAAATACAAAGTAAATCAACATTAGAAAGATTTATTCGATATGCCACTTTTTTACCTTTTTTGCTTACTTTTTGAATAAAACTTGAGAATTACATATTTCCATTGTTTATAGTCATTTACTCCAAACTCCAAACATGAAGATGAACACGAATATGACTATGAAAATGAGTGAAGCAATTAACATTAATATTAAGTATCTATAACATTATACGTCTCCAAAAGCGAACAGAGAATGAGATATAAAAACATATGATGATATGTATTTTTATTGGGAACTTGCGTACTTGTGTAATTCTTGTAAAAATCCAATGAAAAATTACTGTAAACATCGAGGATGGAAGCAGTAAGATGCAGGGTTACGCACTATGTACCATATAATATTTCTAGGATATGAATCTGTTGTTATTGTTATGAGTTATGATCATGACTGTTGTGGTTATGATAAGGGATAAGGGCCAAATAAATTACGATATTTATTGATATGACTGAGTTTACCTTTTTACTCTTAACCTTTACATTGTACATGGTACATATTTTTATGTAGACATTATATTAATATTTATCACATTATGTTGTAGATCTCGACGCTTACTTTGAGCTATGTTTTGTTGCAACTTACCAGTTTTACTTGCTACTGTATCTGTTTTTTTATTGTTATCGTACAATACAACAAAGAAGAATAACAAATTCAGCAGGTGCAAAAAACAGAAAAATTGATTGTAAAACAAAGACCTCAAAAAAATGCTTTTATTACAAATAAAAGACAAAAGTACAAGACTACAGATTAAAACCAAACTCAAGTGTCAAAATTCAAAGCAAAGAATAAAAATGGATCAATATTTTTGAAAACTTAATGGAGTAAATTGCAGCTAAAACCTTTATGCACCTTTGTACAATTTATTGTTGAAAGTCCGATGTGTTGGAAATTGTAACTTAGAATTGAGGAAGTCAAAATGTTTTCCAGGTGTTATTTTGGTTTTCTACAGAAAAGTATGTGTTCTTGTTTGAAGTCTAAAAGTTTAAGTTTAAAGTGTATGCTTTTGAAGATTTCTAGTGCTTTTTGATCATCTGGTATTTTATAGGTTACAAACGGCGTGTGCTGAAGATGTATGTATGATTAATAAATAATGGCTCTACTAATTGACTTTGATTGCCTGATTACTTGATCGTGAGTAATCACTTTAGTCGTAAATAGGTAAAACTTGCATAAGTTGACTAATGGAAGAACAAATCAGGAAAATACTGTATGTATTATGTATTCATATCTAAATTTATATCCTCATGAGCACATATTATATGTATACACAAAGTATACTACAGCATTATAGATTATAGTGGTGAATACAAAACTACATGCATTTTACATAAATATGCACAGATACACATAATATCATGTAATCTTTAATATATATGGAGATAGATGATAGATGTTCCTTTTCACTGCGCTGATGTGTTGACACAACTACTTATGTCTGCTTTCTGCTTACTTTTGGCTATTGACTTAATACCGTTTATCGTCATCTTTCTTTGGGTTTTGTACTTTATGCATGTTTGTAAATATGAAATTTGCTTGTATTAGAAATAATCGAAATTCCGGGCTTGAAATGAACATTTTGATTATATAAAGAGTGCTTTGTACAATATACTGCAACTCTATGAATTTATATCATAATAAATAAACATTTGTCTTTCGTTTATTCAGGTAAATTGAGCTCATTCGAGACGAATGACGAGACTAAAGATGGAAAAGTCGGGCTTTATGAAAGAATCAATGTCTTGAAGAAAGTCAACCCAAAACTTAAAACCTTATTGGCCATCGGTAAGAACTTTTAAATCAAATATTATATAATGTACGCAGATAATGTACGCAGACAATAAATCATAAGATTTTGACTACATCAGCCTAATAAATACGAAAATGGTTACTCAAATGTGATTATGAATTAGTGAAACAGTAAAAGTAACAAAAAAAACTGTTTGGTTGAATTTTGATTTTAATTAGGTGGTTGGTCCTTCGGAACTCAGAAATTCAAGGAAATGTCAGCAACCAGATATTCCCGACAGCTCTTTGTTCTCAGCTCCATCCCTTACTTGAGAGAAAGGAATTTCGATGGTGAAAAAATTGCAAATATTTATAAATCCATAATAAACTACCTACACTGTACCTTTGTACGTTGTATCTGCATGTAAAATGTACAATGTACAGTTTTTTTTAAATTCTCATTCAATAATAATTGCTCAACTATTCAATGTTTTTCTTTATAATTACAGGTCTTGACATTGATTGGGAGGTAAATAATAAATAAACATTAGACATATGTATATGCGAATAGTAACACATAATTATTATGGTTTATACCTCCATAATAAAAGCTGTGTGAACTATCCTCTATCTGTGTAAATGTATTTTTCATGTTCAAATTTTGTATTTTTAGTATCCTAAAGGATCTGAAGACAAGGCAAATTACGTTTTACTCCTAAAAGGTACACTCAAAGTTTTTATTCCTTCCACAAAAACAAAGAAAAGGTCAGACTTTCAATATTGATATGTGAATTTTGAATATTCTTCATGTTATTTTGATGCCGATAGTTTTCATGTCCTTTATTCATACTTGTATAACTTGTATCAATTTCTCTTGGTCTACTTTTGTAATTTAATGGAAAATCAATACAACAACAACATAATCCAAATTCCACATATTCCTTCGTTTTTCTCATTTTCCTTCCAAAATTCACGATTCCCGATAAATATTATACAAAGCAAAGGGGAAATTTAAATTTCAAATTTCCAAGTAAAAATCAATTTTTCGTTTTACTATACATACTTGTGTCTGTTTGCTGTTTACTGTTTACATGTAGATTTGCATGAAGCCTTCAAGGCAGAAGCCGAGGAATCTGGAAAACCCCGATTATTGCTCACTGCCGCAGTTCCAGTCGGACCTGACAGTATCAGAGGGGGATATGATGTTCCCGCAGTTGCAACGTAAGCACAAATAATGAATAACCTGTGCATTTGATATACGAGAAAACTATACATAATAAATAATAAATAATATCACATGATAAATATAATCGAGTATTTTGATTAAATGTATAATGATTTTTTTTCAGCTACTTGGATTTTATCAACTTGATGGCTTACGATTTTCACGGTAGGCAAAAAGCAATAATAAAATGCATCATACACATACTTTCTTTTAAAATATAGTAACCCATGTGTAATATGTATACATTTGCATTTTGAGATTAAAAATAGAAAATAAACCTATAGATTCTAGATTCTAGATTAATAAAGGTAAAATGTTTACTCTTTACTGATTTTGATTTCAAACCCTATTCAAAAAATAGGTAAATGGGAGTCTCAAACTGGACACAATGCTCCACTCTACGCACCAAGTTCGGACAGTGAATGGAGAAAACAACTTAGTGTAAGTCACGCTGCCAGCATTTGGATGAAACTCGGAGCACCCAAAGAAAAACTTGTCATTGGTATGCCCACATATGGCCGATCTTTCACACTTGCTGACCCCAAGAACTACACTGTCAATGTTGCATCTAAAGGAGGCGGAACTGCCGGTAAGATATTAAAGAAAATTCATATATTAAAATCAGTACTTTCTCTATCATTTACAAATCTCACAACAAAACAACAAGACAACGAATTTATGTTTTTTTCATTCCTCAGGTGTGTACACAAGAGAAGGAGGATTTTTGGCTTATTACGAGGTTAGTATTTTTTGCTCTGATGCTTTTGCTACTGTCATAGTTCATAGTGATTTTACTCTTCTGGATTTACAGTATTTCACAAGCACCAGCAACTTTAGACGAAAGTATAGCAAATGTCTAATGACTGACTGTAGCCAAAAATAGGAAATTTTCTACCATTAATGTGAAACTAGAACTGTGGTCATATAAGAAGAAATGTTCAGTGTCTTTCCTCACCGCCCGCCTACTTAGTTTTTTTCCGTTTATACACATCCTGTGCATTGTCTAGTTTCTACTGTATACAATATATATTTAGTATTCTTTGTGCGGTTCGAGAGATTAGATGATATAATAATATGATTCGATATTATTACATTTGTATGGACTAGAGGAAGCGTATAATATAAAAAGGAAAGCAAATTACCAAGTAACTTGATTACTTGTTCCTTTTACAAAACTCATATTAACTTACCACGTGAGATGACGTGATATGATATGTGATATGTGAAATAAGATGTGTTACATGTGCATAATATAGGGGAATAATATACATAATAATACATAGGCATATTTGCAATCTGTATCTTTGTTTACTTTGGTTTTTACTTTTTACTTGTTGTCATCCTTTTGATACGTTGTTGCTTTTCATCTTTTGTTTGCCATTTTTAAGAGGTTTGTTCCAAAGATTATTAGTGCATACACAATACACAATATACAATATTTTGTCTACATGTATTATTTATACACCAAGCATCATAGATATTAGATACATCACATGTCCAAATGGACAAGAAGTAAGTAGAAAGTAGAATCTCTTTTATACTTCAATATATGCGTGTGTAACTTCTGTAATATACTTGGTTTATTTAATATTATTACATTATATTATATTACCCGCTACCCGTTACAAGTTACCAATGTTTAGTGTATAGTGCCTAGTGTATATTGTATTTGTATACAGACTCTAGACTGTAGACGCGAAAAAATTTGGATTCAGGATGGCTCACTGCCTGTTCTCATTTCACTCCCTTGGACTCTCTTCATCTTGTGTCTTTCTCTCTCAATCTAACTCTCTTTCCTTTTCTTTCTTGTTTCATGTTTGCAAAGCAAAGCAAAAAAATGAAAGGGAAGGGAATAGAAGATAGGGAGACAGAAAAGGGAGCAATCATGCTAGTTTGCAAGTTTTGAACCCACAGAGAATTGAAAAAAGTTTGTATGTATAATGTACAATGTGCACTGTACACTGTACATCAAGTACAAGTCTCCTAGGTCTTGAGTCTTTGGTATCAGTACTGCAACAAAAAAGATTCAAAATTTTTTGTTCCTTTCTCCACAGACACATGTATGTAAAATACATGTACTTGCTATTACATTCTACGACGTAGCAGGATAGAGACTAGAGACTAGAGACGTTGTATTTTTTAGTGTAGTACAGGGTTGTATTTTTCCTAAGTGGGTAAGTGAATAAGTAGACATAAATTAGACATTCAACATTCCATATTCCACACAGTTGTATCTATCTACATTGTGCATTGTACACAATTCAAATTTCACTCAACTTGGCAAAATAGCCTGTGCAGTGTGCAGTTTCCCAATTTCTGTGTACATTGATATGACGTTGATGTTGATGCATCTATCTGTAAGTAAATGAATTTACAGGGTTCGGAATCTATGTAGCGTATAGTCACTAGACACTAAAGTGTACCATAGCAAACGTGTAGGATTTCGGACGATATATTGTAAAATGCATGTAATATGTATTTATGGTGATAGTACATATGTCCAACCTCCAACCTCCAACCTCCAAGCTACACACATGCATGTTGAGAAAATATGATTAAACAAAGTTCAAATACTTACCTTTAAGATATTTACACACTACACACACAAAACCCTTAAGTGGAGAAAGGAAACAAAAAGAGGGAAAGACAGAGAGAGACAGAGAGAGTGTGTGTGTAGGGGGAAAAGAAACACGAGGAGCAAGTGATGGAGAAAGTAAAGTATTTTCGCAAGCTTTTCCTCTTAAAACTTTTACGGATGCTTTTGTAACAGTTTCAACTAACTGGTTTGGTCAAATAATAAAAAATAGAAAGTATTCAACTACTTAAGACTGTATTATTTATACATGTAACTTTATGCACTATGAAAGTGTGCACAGTATTGTGTATTGTGCACTGTGTACTGCAGCACTTGAAGAATTAAGTAGCCTCCAATAACAAGAGGAATCCTGCACACATGTATATGCACGTGTCTATTGCCTATACTTCTATAATTCTACACTTCTATGCTTGGGATAGGATATGTACAATGTAAATATATTCCTGGAACCGCACAAGTATTTTTATATGTTTCTCCATCTCCATCTTCTTCGTCTTGTTTTGGAGAAAACTTAAGTTTTATTTTCATTGCCTGTGGCCTCCAAACAACTACACGTACATAAGTACATACACAAATGTATAATACATATGCATGTATGAATGTGGGTGTAGGACGTAGATAGTAGATATGGAAATATGTACATCAAGTGAGTGTATTTGGTATTTGGTAGAAGGGATCAATGTACTACGTTGTTGCTCAATTTTAAAAACTTGTGATAGGGTTAACCGGGGTATCTGTGATATATTTTTTGGCATCTCAACCTTCACCATTAAATTTAACCATGTAAAACCAACTTTTTAGAAATGGTTTTGATATCAATCGATAGTATTTTACTCGGACAACATGTACACGAAAGCTCAAGCTCGTAACTCTTGCCATTTAATTGTAATTAAACATTATCACAGATGCCCCAGCTATATCACAGATACCCCAGGAATG
>JAQGBH010003616.1:0-19284 GCA_034698265.1 Sminthurinus aureus
AAATTCACGATAGGGATTTCTTCAAGATCCGAGGCATCATGTTCCACTTGAATCCCTAATTAAAAACCAAGTGTATACACTGTAAAAAAAATACCATTGCCATAGAAATTCTGTAATGTAATACTATATGGGGATGGTATAGGAGATGCTTCAAAAAAGCATCCAAACCAATGGATTGTTCTTACAGTGTAGATGTATTGCACAAAAAATGTGCATTTATATGTATCTGTACAGGATTAAACAGGAAAGTGAAATGAAAATACGAAGAGGACACCCGAAAAATGTTTTGGTTGATTTTAAATCCAGGTACATTTTCTATCTATCTACGAACCACAAACCACAAAGTAAAAGCCCAAGACAATGTCAAATTCAGCTCATGTGTTTTTAGTAGTTGAGAAAAAAGAGTAAAGGAAAAAGGTGGCAAAAAAGTGATGGTGATGAGCAGTGCACTCTTTTGTTAATATGATATGCTAATGTCTAATGTCTAATGTGGGAATGTAGAATGGACAGAGTTGAGTTGATTTGAATAGTGAATAAAAAAGGAGGGTTATCCTTGATGACTTGACACAGTTAATGAGGGAGGGAGGGCGCATTCACATGGTTGGCTGTTGACTGACTAACAAAGAGATAAAACTAAAAACTAGTTAGAGCATCCTCATTTGTCATACCAATTAAAACCACCCAGCTTCCTTCTCTCTGTCTCTCTCTCTCTCTCTCTCTCTCTCTCTCGCTTGCTCGCTCGCTCGCTCAAAGTCAAGTCAAGAGTTGTGCAAGAGTTGAATAAATTAATGAATGGATGAGTAAATGCCTCCCTTCTTCTTTTATACTTACATACAGTCACAGTTTCTCTGCCTTTTGCTTTTCTTTTGTAGAGAGAGAGAGAGAGAGAGAGAGAGCACCATCAAAATGATGCTGATGCTGATGATGAAAATTAAATGCTCTTGGTTTTTTATGTCTTCCTCTTCCATCTTCATTTGGTAGTTTGTTAGTTTGTTAGTTGTTCATTCACCCTCGTTCACTCATTCGCTCATTCATTCCTTCATTTACGCCAGTGTCTAATGTCTATACTTTTAAATATGCAGAGTCAAGAGACAAGAGTGAATATCTTTACACTTTACACACAGTCTGTGTATGGTGTATGATTAATGAATATGCAGATAGATGATGAAATCATATAATGACTATACACAGTACAGAGTATGTCCAGTAGATGTATAAAAATTATTAGTTATTAGTTAAGAGGAGGAAAAAGGAAGCCAAACCAAGCTAAATGAACAGTGGAGGAAAGTGTAGTTGTGTAGTTATCCCGAGGCTGCGTTGTATAGTTGTATAATAAAGTACAATAGAAACTGATCCGTGTGTGGCCACAACTAACTGACTAATGAGCCGCATGGTTTTGTTCAACAGAGAGACCGAGACCGAGAGACAGGGAGAGAGAGAGAGATGAACAGAGAACGGAGCAAATGACTATATTATCATTATTATTGCTGCTGTTATTAATCAAACACATACATTCATGGTCCATGTTATAGGATGCAAATGCTTGGTGTTTGTGTGCATGCATGCAGTACAAGTACTCGATTCTTCTTCTCCTTCTTCTTTAGTGCCGGACTGCAGAGTGTAGAGAGGATGGGCATTGTGTGGCTAGTTTAGTGTTTAGGAAATGAAGGCTGACGTATTATTAATTGTGATGAGTTTCTCAATGGAAAATGTGAGACTCCAACTGCGGTCTCAATTAAGCATCTAAGCATCTAAGTATCTAAGTATCTGAGTAGATAGTAGATACCACAAACAGAAACAGAAAGGGAGAACGAGAAATGGAATTGATTTCTCTCGCCTGGAAATTACTAACAGAAGCAATGGCATGGGCACAGCCATAATGTAAAGTACATGTGGAGTATGGAGTATGGAGCAAGTGCATAGTGTAAAGTGTAAAGTGGGTGGAAAAGACTTGTATACTGTATACTGTAGACACTAGACACTAGACGCGATACGATACACGAATAACCACAATGTAGCTCTAGATCATCATCACACCAACTGGCAACTGGCAAACACGAAAGCAGAGTAATGTGCCTGCAGAGTAGATGATGCCGTAATATATGTATTTGTATTTGTCTATGCACTGATGCAGCACAGAGCACAGAGCACAGCTCAACATCATCGTTAAAACAGTGTTCAATTTACAATACCAACAACCAACAAGAGGAGTGAGCAAGTATTGGGTGTTGGGTATTTGGTGTTTGGCGTTCAGTGTTCAAAGCTCTCTTCATTGACACGATAATTAAGAAAATCGCCTCCAGTGATGTAGATGTAACTCTGCTTCTTTTCGGCTAATGTCTAATGTACAGTGTAAAGTGTACAATGTTCAGTTAAAGCAAAGTCGAGTCAAACCAGACCAGACCAGAACAGAACAAACCGAAGGAAAACAGATTGGAGTAAAATGTAAAAGGCAGATGAAATCAAAGTGATTCTGTGAATGCTAATGAGCACTGGTTCTGGCTCTGGTTCTGGAGTTTTGTTCACTCTCTTTCTCGCAATCTCGTCGTGTATCAGTAATGCTAATAGCACGTATTAACTTACAGCCATGCACAATGTATGCTGTATGCCGTATACCATATACATATATTCGAGCTACATACAACATTACAACATATAAGATAGAGCAAGGAGCATGGAGCAGATAGATCCTCAACTTGAAACTTGAACTTGAGAGACTTGTCTGCAGATACACACACACATACACACACTTGTCGACTTTGTTTTGCCCTCAAAGCCAATTTGAACAATACAGATCATCGTTGTTTAATTGGCTTACTCCCTTGTTCTTGTTCTTTCTTTTCATCTCTCTCTTCTCTTTTCTACTTTGTTCTTTAGGCCTGATGGTTTGATGGTTTGTAAATTTGTGAATAAAGGCATATAGTTCACTCCATTTCATTTCATTTGTCTAACAGACACAGGACACAGGCAATACTGAACATTGGACTAAAAAAAACAAGTCCAAAAACTTTGACTTATAACTCTGTGATTCAGAGTTTAGAATAGGACAAATAAGTAGAGAACAGAACAGAAGAGTGCTTTTAGTCCTAATTTTAAGTACATTCATCCTTCATCATACATCATGTTATGCTATGTTATTTTCTCTTCTCTTCTGTAGAGCCATTTACTATTTTATGTTACAAGTGAGTGCGCGAGTGAGTGTTACACATATAAACAGAACAAGCTTACTTAGCTACAGCTTGTACTAACTAACTATCATCTCTGTCTTTGCTTGCTCCTCGTTCCTTGTTCCTTGTTCATTGTAATGACTAAGGACAAAAACGGGATGGTTGATGCTGACTCTGGTTCTGATTCTGATTCTGAGTTTGACTCTTCTTTTTATGTGTAGGATGAAGAAACTTTGTTTAAAGTGTATGATGAGGATGATGATGCTTGGATTTTGGATTTTGTATTTTCCTTGTCTAGAGTGTAGAGTGTAGAGTAGAAGAGTAGGCAGAAAACATGTCTTTTTTCATGACTAATGATTTGATGATCATTAGGTGCTCCAGTTGACAATGGGAAAATGGAGAGAGAGATGAAATAAAATATAGTTTGTTAATTTTTCCATTCACTCTGTATTTACTGTGTACTGCTTTTTGTGTTTTATTAGGTTCAAACAAATTCTACATAAATACACACACACACACACAGACTCATAAACTCGTAGAATACGGAAGAAGCAACTCTATGAATTTATTCTCATTATCATTGTCATTGTCCTGGTTGTTTTGTTTGTTGATACTTTTGTACAGAGTACAGAGTGTAGAATGTAGAATGTAGAATTATTTCAAAAATATCTACAGAAAAACAGCAACAGAGAGAGACTAAGTCTTTTGAAATGAGTCATCATTTTTCAAAAGCTCCTTCTCATTTCTTCTCCATGTGATATCATTGCAAATTACCTCATCCAGTTCCAGATAAAATGGAGGATTTTTTCCCATAGACCGATCACGATGCATGTAAATCTGGTGCATCTGTAAATGGTAAATGTGGAGACATGAGGAGAAAAAAACTCAGCTCAACTCATCATGATGAGAATCGTCATGATAATGAAGTAGATCATTAACTGTACAAGTTGATCATCCCTTTGTATTTTGTAGTTTGTGTAAATCCCTCTTTTATTCCTCATTTTGTTTTCTAATCATTTTCTGCTGTCTCTGATTCTGATTCTGTTGCTTTGTAAGCGCATGTCATGTCATGTCATGTGAGAGTGTGTGTGTGTGTGGATTATCATTATTTTCATTATTTTTTTTCTTCTTCTTCTTCCTACTTACTCTTTTTACTCTTTGCAGTCATTATGTAAATGAAAGTAAACATTCTGATAATGACCATGTTTAAAGGGAACAAGAACAAGAACAAGATTTATTCCCTTTTCAAGCCTTAATTCCTTAGTTGTCGTTGACATGATGCGGATCTTCCCATGTCGTTCCTCATTCCCTCTGTAACTCAGCGTCTCGATTACTCGACTACTTGACGACATGTTAACTCGTCAAGAAATGGAACAGTTGAAAAAATTTTAAATCTACGGATTGTTTTAACTCTCATCAACTTTTTTCTTTTGTCCTTGTCAATTTGATCCCTCATTATCGCATTAGCGCACTATACGCGTGCTCACCGGGTTCTTTGTTCTCTTCTATGTATGTAATTCCAAGAACAGGGACGAAGAAAAAAAACTCCAAGGATTTCCTTTTTAAAATAAATGTACATTTGACTTTTGGCCAATCCTCAAAATGAAGGAATGAAGAAGACAAAAGCGGGAAAAGTTTTGCAACTTCTAGTTTATTAAATCATGGGGGAAATTTCCACTACTCCTATATATTTTAAGCCCATGTCCAATGTTGATTTTATTGTGTTCAATGTCCAATGTCTAATGTCCTCGCAATTTTTCATGTTTAATATTGTGTTTAAAAAAGTCAAGGAGGTAATTTTTTTGTGTAAAAGGAGAAACGAGTTTTTTGTCAAGTGTCCTCAGTTTGTTAAAATTACATATTGGTTTAAATTCATTCCTAAATGAATTTTATATTACTATAATATTATCTAAGTATTTTTAGTATCTATAGAAAATAAAACCTATTCATTTTTTCAAGGAGGAAGTGAAGTACTAACGATAGAATGTAGGTTGTAGATTGGAGGTAGTTTTGAGTTTAGAGTTTTGAGTTGTGAGAGGATTTTGTTCATGATGAATGTGACAAATACCAACTGTTTACCTTTCACTGTTCACTGTTCACTCTGCCGTCCTAATCCGAACCCTTTATGCTTTTCTAGGCATGTCTTTATTATTATTTCGGATGGGATGTGAATATTACTCTGTTTGTATGTGTGTATGTGTGTAGGAATACTTGGAATTTTATACACATTGTGTATTGTGGTTTGTGGTTGATTTTAAATTTTAGATTGTGGATTCAAGTTTGTAGTGGACGTAAATAAATAGGATGGAAAAAAGTTGCCAAGGAGTTATTATTGTTACGAGTCGTTTTTCCTTGCTTTTTTCTAAATAATAAGAGGGAAATTGTGTGGATTGTGCATCTGTACAAAAATTTATATACCTGCCTCAAATGCTTGGATGTTTGACTATAATTTCTGGACGGAATAACTGGAGAAGGAAGAGAATGAGAAAAGGCCGAGTAAAGGAGTAAACGAGTCGAACAAGGAGAATATATGTACAAGAAAAGCCTACAGAGTAAATGGTAAATAGAGAGAAAGCAGAGGAGAAAAGAGTGGAGGAGAAATGGTTGGGATTTGAAAATGCTCTTGAAAATTGAGATTGGTGCTGGACGCACTTAGCGAGCCAATAATATGAAAAATGCCTCATTCAGTTTGCCTCTCATCCCGAGCTAAATTGATTCTTCAAGTACCTATGAACGCTCGGTGCTCCGTCCTCGTTCCTCGTTCCTCGTTTCTCGATGGTTCTTACAAAGAAACTTTTCGGTAAATGTCCACCTCCTTCTCCATCTCTCCTCTTGTTCTGTGTTATGTGTGTATGTAGAATGTAGAACCTAGAATCTAGACTTTAGTCTTAAGACTGTAGACTGTAGAAACTAGACTGAAAATCAAATTTGAGACTTCTGCTTGAATGATTAAAATAATCACTCCATTTCAGCATCTGCAGCTGAGTCTTACGATATTGAATGAAAAAACAAGAAAGGAAACTTTTGAGTCACCATTTCCCATTTTACCACTCAAAAATACCAACAACTAACAACCTTGTACACAAATTCTATACACATTTTCAATGTCCATGCTCCATGCTCCATGCTCCATACTCCATATTCCATATTCCATATTCTATATTGTATAGATTATAGGTTTTAGACTGAATAATATGGTCTGTGTTCTATCGTCCTCTCGTATTTTCCAAACAGGAGAAAAAATATATAAAATCCCATTACCAAAGTCCTGAATCTCATAATAAAAAAATATACACGAGCCCATTTTTCTCTTTCTCTTTTCCGTTTAACTATGGAACTATGGACGTAATAAGAACAAGAACAAGAACAAGAAAAGGAATCCAGGCTGATGGTAAGTAAACTTTTTCTCTCGTCTCCGTCAAGTCAAGTCAAGTCAAGTCAAGTTAAGTCAAGCCAAGTTGACTGGAGTTGAGTTGAGCTGGTCTGGTCTGGTCTGCTATGAGTTTATTCCAGTTAAGAGTTAAGAGTAAAGAGTAATGTATGTATGAATGCCAACTCTACTGTATTTTGTATGTGCATAGTTTGTATATTCTATATGCACTTCAATTTCTCCTTTTCCCTCTTTTTTCTTGTCAATTTCCCTTGAAATTTTTTCTGAATTACGATGAAACCATTAAATGCTTTAAAAGCTGACATTTTTCTTGAACAACACATTGACTAGAACTACAGAACTACAGACCAAAAGACTGGAGAAGAAAGCAGAAGAGGAGAGAAAAAAGAAAGAGTTTAGCTTTACTTTCCCCGTGATTTTTACTCTCTATTTTCTCTAGTTTCTCTAGTTTCTCTATTTCTAGATTCTAGATTCTAGATTCTGGATTCCAGATTTTATACGTAAATATATCTCTTAACAACTTTGCCCTTCTCTTCTCTTCAAAATTGCCATTTATTTCTAATAGGTATCTCTCACTTTCTCTCTCGAATGTCGAATGCGATCATCCTGAATGTGAATGTGAATGGCGAGCTTTTGGATTTCAGAGAGAGAGAAAGCATTGGAAAAACTCAAGTAGTAAGTAGTAAAAGTATTCCAGAGAGAGGGAGAGAGAGGAGGGAGAAGGGAAAAAAGTCTGACATTAAAGAAATATTTTATAAATGGATTTACATGGGATTTGAGATGGAACGGGTGATAAAATAAATAATAATTGGTTCGATGGAAATCGACAGCTTATGTACGTACAAAGTACAGGACTGAGGCTGACTCTGACTCTGACTCTGACTCTGACTGTGTGGATGTGAATGTGAATGTCTAATGTAAAATGTGATGTAATGTGTGAGTATTGAGCATTGAGCATTGAGTAAAGAGTGTGGAGTGTGGAAATAGCATGGTGTATGGTGGGAGTAAAGTGATGAGTAAATGGTGATGGTCAGTGGAAAAACACTTGAGAATTGAGAATGGCTTGACTACGGACGGATCATCCTGGCTGAACGAATGAATGAATGAATGAATGGCTCGAGACGATTTTTGGAAAAAAAGTACAAGTACATTGATGTACAATGTAGAATTTAGAATGGTGAGGATGAATCTGGAATCTGGAGTCTAGAAATCTAGGAATAACCATTAGATCTCAAAGCACCCATTTTGTCCAGTAGAAAGGACACCACGGACGGAGGAGCCTAAGTGTCTTAACTATATCTATAGATATACATGTGTATGCACATTACATTATCCTCTCTCTCTCCCTTTCTCTTGTCTAAAGTCTAAAGGGTTCTCCTTCCAGTTCACTACTCCACTCCACTCCTCTATTTTTTATTCCACATTCTCAATACATTTAAACTATGCAACTTGCACATGTGTCTAGATTCTAGATTCTAGATGTGGATTGTACATTGAGAAAATTCTGGGAATACTTTAAGCTCCCTCACTGGACACTATACAAACAGATATACAGATATATGTACAGATGAGAAGTAAACACGGATGATTCTAATATCTGAAACCACTCGATTCTTCTATCTGTATCTGTATTTATGCTTATATTTGTGGACCAAGAGTCTAGATTCTAGAGTCTAGATTCTAGAATAGTAAAGGAGTAAATACTTAGCATTAGAAAAAACCAAGTGATAATATTTTTTTGCTTTCCCTTTTCCTGGAAAACAGAAAACTGGGGAAAGGAACAAGGAAAAAATCACTCTTTTATGTGTACAATAATGTATAATGTGTAGTCTACGGACTGCGGACTACGGACGGATTTAACTGAAACTGGAAAGTGACAATCGGATGTGAATGTGATGCAAGATATCGTACAAGGAACAGACTACATTAGCTGGACACTAGACACTAGCACAAGACATTGGACATAAATATATGTACGCATTAAAGCATGTAACTTTTCACAGTTTCTAACGAGTGCATGATTTTTTCCCCTTTCTATCTCCCACACTTTTGTCCGCTATTTCTCCAACTCAGAAGAAGTAGAGAGCGAAAACGAGAAAAGAGACATTTGCTCGTTTGTTGGCTGACTGAGTTTTGCGTTTGGAGTTTGGAGTTTTGAGTTTTCCTTTGGAGTGCGAGTGTGAGTGAAGATGCCATTTAACAGGTCATCTCTGGTGGAAAATTGTGAGGATTAGGTGAAGAAAATGGCGTTTGGGGCCTGTCTTTTCAAATTTCCATATTTTTCACCAACATTTCCCGGGATCAACGGATCGTCTTAAAATATTTCAAGCACGATTCGGTCAAGATTCACCCTTTCTCTTCTTCTCGTTTTCTCTTTTTCTTTTTCTTTCTTGTCTTGTCTTATGTCACACTATTTTGTCCGCAAAGAACTATCTTCTCTTTTTACTCCGTCCACTCTCCATTGTACATTGCCTATACAGTAAAAAAGGAAAAGTATCTCCATCTCTCTACTCTCTGTACAACATGGTATATGTGCAATAGATGTGTCTACATTTGGCTAGTTAAACGCTAAACGTATGCATGACAACGACACACTACTGATGGCAGTAATCGGTTTCAGCCTCCGTTTCCGTGTCCTCCATGTGATATTGAATAGGGAGTGAAAACCAAAGCCACGAATGTACTCAATTCTCAATGTTCAACGTTCAATTCTCAATACTCAATACACATGTAAAGAGCAATTTTTTTCTTCTTTCCTTCCTCAGAGAAAGAAAAGGAGGAGGAAAAAGAAGGGATTACCTTCATCTTCATCTAACCCCATCCCAAAACGATTGTTGTAAATCACAAACTTGAGGATGACCACAATAATTCTCTTCTCTCTTCTGTTCTTGTGTACAGCAAAGAGTAAAAAATACAAAAATACAAAACAAAGTGCACATTGTACTTTGTACAAGTCCGCGTTTATTTATTCATTGCTTTCAGTTCTTTTTATTCTTCTTCTTGGTTCTTTGCTGCTGCTGTTACTGTTTTAGCCACTTTGATCTGAGGATATTAGTTTTGTGGAAAAATTCATGGAATATCTGTAATGTGTCGTATCATCTCTTTCTCTTTGCATTATCCATCTCACTTAACGACAATAGACCATAGACCATAGACAGTGCACTTAGTTATTCAGGAATTTATGAATATGAATGGACGTTGAGCTGACAATGTGGGATTTTATTCCTCTATTTCTTTATTATTATTTACGCATAAATAAATTATATCTGTAATCTGTGCCATATCGAAAAATGTAAATTTGCTCCCCTTTTCATCACATGTGTTTTGTGGTTCCTGTTTTTATCTGGTCTTTGTTTAATTAAACACCCCGCTAAAAGTATTTTTATAAGACAAGTCCACGATGAAAAAAAAATAACTGTACATTGTACAATTATGAGGAGTTTAAAATCTTTTCATCTTTTTGTTTGGAGGGAAGATATAAATAAATAAATAACGTATAGAAATACATAGAGTAGAGTATAGAGTATAGAGTAGCATAGAGTAACAATAAACACTCAAACAATGTACACTGTGGATCATGGATAATGTGATTTTGGCAATGAAAAAGGGAGCGAGAAATAAAAAGTACAAGTAGAAATAAAAGTAGAAATTGTAACAAGACGAAGGAATTGAGAGAAGAGGAGAAAATGAGGGAGAAAAGAGACTAACGTTACTTGAAAGGACTTGCGACCTTTTATTATAAGCTTTTTAGGGAAAAGAAAACTCAATATTTGAGGAAACGGAGAACATTTATCAAGAAAAATACCATTTATTTTCATCACCGTCCAGCTTTATGCCGCTATCTCCATCTCTCTTTCTCCTTCTCACTCCACTGCCTTTCCTCTGCATTTACCAACTACCATTTACACCCTCAACACAACATTGCTCAAACCTTACTTTCGTATGTATATAAACTTTAATATTTCCCCGTTCATATTCATATTCCCATATGTATAATGTGTATGATATCTCATCTAAAATTATTTTATATCTTTGGCTCCGTTCCTTGTTCATTCCTCCTATTTTACATTGCATTTGTATTTTTCCTCCAAATCTTGTTATTTTCTACTGTCCCCGTCATAAAATATTAAAAGATTGGATAAACAAAAGGAAAAACTCTGTAGGATACATTTGGCCTGGATTGAACCCAAAAATACGTACAAAGTACAAAGATGCAGAATCCAGAGTAAAAATGTTCCATGTGGAAATTCAATGTATATACAAGGAAAAAATTAAGCATAAATAAAATGAACCGAGTCAAAAGGAAACCGCTTGATTATTTTAATCATCAAAGTTATTTAAATGATGCTGATTATAACTACAAAACTCAAAGCTCAAATCTCAAAACGTATATCTGTCAGTTGTCAATGAGTCAAGTTACATGAGTCAGTTTAGTTGTAGGTTTCTGTTTCTGCATCTGCATCGGTGTCGGTCTAGACTCTAGAGTTGTCGGTTGTCGGTATGTTTTTGTATGTTTCGTCATAGTTCCGTCAAGTGTCAAGTGTGAGTGGTTTTGTTTGTTTCTTGTTTGTTGGTTGTGGTTGGTGACCTGAACAATTTCCGGCAGATCTGATACATAATAATGAGTCCACCTTTCTATTTCCTCCAAACTCAAATCTCAAAACTCAAAATCTCAGAATCTGTCAAACAAAAGCCCAACTAAATCAAATCACATCAAACCAACTCAAGAATCAACTCTTGAAAGCAAGAGAAAAGACAAATGTCATTAAAATATTATCAGGATTCAACATTTACATATTGGAACTTGGAAATGATTTGAATATCTACAAGTCAATGTAATATCAATTTTAATATTAATATTAAGAATACACGTGTAATTTAATACGTTTGAAAAATATACTTGGGCTTTCCGTCTCTTGACTCTTGACGCTTTGTGAACAGGAAAGAGAAGAGAATTCATTATACATCAAATGTCATTAACATGGACGAAATAATCAAATCAAATCAAAAACAAAAACAAAAATTCAACTATCTATACACTAGTTTTAGATTTTAGATTTTAGATACTTTTAAACCATACATAAATTATAAACACACACACATGCACATTGAACATTGTACACTGTACACATTACACATGTTCATATTCATATTCATAATCTATTGATAACTGAGCACTGAGCACCTTTTCAGAGTCAGAGAGAAGAACGGATCTTGCATTCTACATTCTCATCTGACTGTCAGAAAATCTGTATTGATATTGATGGGCAGTCGTAGTTAAAAGTAGTGAGTAATTTTTTCTAAAGTTTTTTTTACCCCTCTTCTCTCTTCTCTCTTGTTTGTGTGTGTGTGTGTGTAGTTCATGAGGTCACTGATTTAATAAACGCATGACTTGAACAGTGAACAGTGAACAGAGAACAGAGATAAAGAATTTTCCTCTCAACCTTTTCTCTGTATAATTAAACCTTAGACGTAGGTTGAGAGTTGAGAGCAACAGAGAGAGAGAGAGAGAGAGAGAGAGAGAGAGGAAGAAAAGAAATAAAAACAGATTGAATTTTTACCTTGTCACAATAGAATATCAAAGTTGGGTAAAGAGAGGAATTAAATGCGTGTTCAAGTAATAATGTACATATAAATGCATCTAGTATCTAGTGTCTAGTGTCTATATTACTGTATGATGTACAATGTACAATGTGTATTTTATATTTGTTTATATCTGTTTACTGTAGTTCTGTGTACATGTTTGAAAGCATGAAATAGAGAGAGAGAGAGAGAGAGAGAAGTGGAAAAGGGGAGATGAAGAGAGAGTGAGAGAGAGAGAAAGAGGAAGAGCGAGGGATTAATCAACGAAGAAACGGAAGATGAAAATGCGATAAGAAGTACTGTCATCCAAAAAGAACAAACGTCTCACATGCAGTTTGCCTTTACCTTCTTCTCCGTCTTCTGTCTTCTCCCTCCACTCCGTTTTGCTCCTCTCTTGTCTCTTGTTTTCAGTTGTCGCATTCGAATTTCGAATTTCGAATCTTGAGCATTTGACATTGACTTTCAAAAGCGGAGATGAGTATCAGCCGAGTCTTTCAAATGTTAAATAATTTTGTACGCCGCTCACAGCAAGACTCTTACCAAAACCAAACCAAGAGCCAAGAGATCCAAGTCAAATTCAAATTCAAATCCGAATTCGAATTCCAATTTCTTGGTCTTCTTCTTCTGACTTCACAACTATCTACGATAGGAGGAATACAAAGTCAAAATATGTTTTGTGTTTTGTATTTAGTATTAAAAGCACAGAGTATCAAACATGAGATAACATAATATAATAACTGTACATTGTACATGTTCCAAGTTAAAATTAACTAGTGGCGGATGGCGGAGCAGGGCAGGGTGGAAGCAACGACAAAGGACAAGCAGCAAAGATCAGGACGCAGAATCCATTATACAATACAATATCAAATGAAATGATACAAAACACAATACTTTTTTCTACTCGGTAATAATGAGAAAATGCACAACTAAGAAAAAAACAGACTGAAATCTCAAATCTGAGTTCAAAATCATTTGGCCCATTTACATATTATAGAGATATCTTTGTACTTTGTGTTTTGTACTTTGTATTTTGTATTCAGCTTTGTGGCTCTTATTCAATTATACACGTTTCATTTATTTATTTTCAAAGCGAGAAGGAGAAAGAGAAAAAAAAACTAATTTCTATTTGTATTTTCATTTGTATTTGTTCACATTTAGTTGATTCGTTCTGTCTTCTCTCTTCTCTGCATAGTGTCTAGTGTCTAGTTACTTTAGTAAAAGTCTCGACGCTTCTTCTCCTTCAACTTCTGTCCAACTGTTTTCCCTTGTAAAAATCTTTGTAGTTACTTTGTGTGTATAATTGATAAAAGAGAGAAGAGAGAAGAGAAAAGATGAGCAGACAATGGATATTCACGGGAGGAGTCAATTATCCACATGAACTTATACACACAACATTTTTTCATCCATTATTATTATCATTATCATTATCTTTATCATCATTAGTCAAAAGAAATATCAGTATTTCCACTTGTTTTCCCTTTTCAAATCATTGGTATTTATTATGCAGCATTTAGTATTTAGCATTTAGTATTTAGTATTTAGTACCATCAAGAATGAGGGATCAAGAATCAAGAATCAAAAATCATTGGGTACCCAATACTAGTTATCATTATTATTTATTACAAGTTATTGTATGTTGATGCAAGTGGTAAGAATTTAGAGGGATTTAAACATGTTTTTTTACCAATCATTTAATTTTTAGTTGTGTGCTGGATGCTGGATATAAGGATAAGGATATTTAATAAATGGATGAGCATATCACACAAGACTACAAATACCAATACGCATAAATGAAGAATGTACATACGCCTTCAAATTTCAAATAGGCACAAGATTCCAGTTAAAGTCATATTTATTATATTTTCACCTTCATCTTGAATCTTGAGTCTTGAGTCTTGAAGGGAAAAGACAAAACAAAGCTGTACATAATATTTCTAAATTTTTTATCGTCTTTGCATTTGGGAGATACAGAGACACGGAGATCGAGTGCGTAGAGTGAAGAGTTTAGAGTGCAGAGTGGAAAGTGGAGGTAAGTATGATTGGACTCTTCACATGAGTTAAGCTCATATCATTTACGAGAATATTATAGCTGCAATCTCATTAGCTGCATTCGGCCGCCTGCCGTTTTTAGGCGTCTCCAACTTAAACTTAGTAACCGATAGCTCTTTTCATCTCTACAAAATATAAAAAAATATCAAGTACACTCTGGTCCATTCCCAATGTTCCCAATGTTCCAGGTTCCAGGTTCCATGCTCTTACAATTTTAAACTCTGCACTCTGTAGAGATTGATCAAGAAGAAAATTAGGTAAATAATTGTAATTTTGTCTCCATTTTTGACTTTTCACTTTTCACAATCAAATTTACAAATTAAAAAAAATGGATTTCAACAGTGATTCAAGATTTAAAAAGTATTTAGAAAATTAGAGAAAAAAATAGAAAGTGGAAAAAGCCAACCAAAAAGTATGTGTGATGAAAGGATGAATTTACCAGTATTTTACCTCGTACCCTTTAGAATGTGACGGAGTGTATATTTTCCACCCCGCTGTTTCTGGTTTGTCCATAAGAGTTTCTGAATTTGGTTTTTAGACCTGACTTTGAGCTTTGACTTGACTTGGCTTGACTTGACTCTACTTAAGTTGGCTTGGCTTTGCTTCGTTTTTTATGCTCCTCTCGCTCTCTTTCTCTCTCTCTCTCTCTCTCTCTCTCTCTGTTGCTCTGCCTCATTGTAGATAGATTGACATCGACATTTGTTCATCATTTTCATTTTCATTTGGAATAATTTAACTAGCGTGATACTTGGACTTGGACTCGAACTAATATAATAACAATAATAATATAATAATAATATAATAATAATATAATATAATGCAGGGACTGCATAATGAAATGTAATATATATGACCATATGGCTCAATATTTTTCATTTACACTTGTAATCTTCCATTACTCGTCACTGCACTCGCACTGGTTCTGCGATGGACTCCAAGTCAGTCAGGAATTTCCTTCTTCTTTTGGTTCTTCTTCAGTCTACGGCGATATGACTCTGGACTCTATCAATATTTTACACGCTTAATAATTCCTTTCTATTTACTATTTACTATTTACCTGTGAACTGTGGACCATCCAAAAGGTATGCAACATGGAGTATGGAGATAAGGGTAAAAATTCCATAATGAAGAATCAAGAATTACAGCTATCTACAACCACAACTATTTTCCGTTCCCCAAAACATTATACATAACTTTGAACAACAAGAGTTTGATTTTATCTCAAATCTCAAGTCTCCAACTCCCAACATGATTTTTTGAGCAATATGAGCAATGAACAATGCTAATGCGTGTAACAAGTAACAAGTAACGAGTAAAAAGCTCCTGGCTCATGTTTTTCCTTCCTTTAGTTTCAAATTAAAATTATAATTCAAGAAAGAGGGAAAGAAATGAAACGTACGTGAGTTAGAAAATGAGCAAATGAGTAACTTTGATTTAAACGAGTCTAATTAAGTTTCATAGGAAATAAAATATTATATTTTGTACACAGATGAAACAGAGGTTTTAAACGAAATAAACTGCCTGTCTCTTTAGCGTTTGGTGTTGAGTAACATTGAACATGAAATTATCAATGTAGTGGACTTGTGCCAATCTGTAATTTGTACATAATTCTTTAGGCTTTGGTTTATACTTTATACTTTATGCAGAACGACCAAGAAACTCACAGGGAGAAATATAAAATGTAAATCTATTCATAATTTGTATAAATTATCATGTTGTTTACGGGGGAAATTTACATTGAGTATTGAGCATTGAGTATTGCATGAAAATGACTGCAGCGCAGTTACTTAGTCAGGTCATCAACTGCCCACAAAACGTATAGATTCTAGATTCTGGATTCTAGATTCTAGATTCTAGATTCTAGACTATAGACGATAGACACACAAATTATGCTATGGATGGACAATGGACAATGACAATGAAGCCACATATAAAGTACTTTTTATAATAATAATCATGATAAAATACTAGAATATTAGAATAATATTAATATAAAAACTGGTTTCTGGTTTCTTTCTTTTGGAGGATTTTTGGAGATTTGAGATTGGAGACTGACTTTTGATTTTTGATTTTATTCATTCATTCATTTCATTCAGCTCTCAAATCTCAAGTCTCAAATCAAGCATCAAACACAATAGCTAAATAGCTACCATAGATTTCCTGACTCTATTAACAAAAATCTATGGGTACTCAATACTCAATACTCAGTTCTCAATTGTTCAGCCAGTTGGATATTAGACATTGAATGTAAATCCGGTCTCTATGTCTATTACCCAGTACATTTTACATTTCAGACTGTAGTGAAAATTCTTTTCTGTAATTTTCAGGAATGAATCATCTGTATTTCAGACATTTTTTAATGTTGAGTGTCCAGTCTCCGGTCTCCAGCATATTTGAGTTCAAAATATTCATGTAACAAGAATAATAAAAATGATAAAATATCTGATATTATGATTTTTACCTGCGGCCAATATTAAATATTTGAAGCATATTTATTTGATTGTAATTATTCAATGAGCATTGAGCATTTGAACATTGAGCGTCCCACTGACTGGACTGGATTGGATTGGATTGGATTCTGAATGTAAATTGTAAATTGAATATTCTAGATTTTAGATTCTAGATTCTAGATTCTCCATGTCGATGGTGGATTCATTCAAAACTCAAAATCCCCATTGATTGTTTACGTACAAAGTACATTGTACAAGTCAAAGAAGTATGCATATAAGCTTGAAATAGTTGTTCCTCCTCTTGATATCTATGTATTTTATGTATTATGTGTTATAGATTATAGGAGAGGCTTCTTTGTAGATACAAGTCTCTCTTCAGTTTCATCAACTGTCGCTGGTCCTTGTCTTTGTCTGCAGTGGTATTGTACTACTTACATCTTACATATGTACATTCCTGTAGAGTGTGGAGTGTAGAATGTAGAAGCATGTAAAATAAAAAGTGTACAGAATAGCGTTTAAAGTACATACATGTACAACATGCAAGGATCAGATGAGAGTCAGAGTCAGAGATGAAGGACGAAGCCATTTCATTTCATTTTACTTTATTTGATTCGTTGACTGACTGAGTTGGCTGGTTCTGGTTTTGGTTTTGGTTGTTGTTGGTTGGTTCATTCCATTGGAATTTTCGCATCATAACATAAATTGTTAGTTTTTCAGGCAATTACATTCCAATTGTATTTGAATGAATAGCAATCAGTATTAATTAGACACGAGACAGAAATGAGAACAAGAGTCACAGACACAGACACAGACATAGACTAACACAACATTTACCCTGCATATGCAAATATCTGTATGTATACAGTATACAGCTACATATATGTATACGTAGTTCTGTTGCGTGTAGAAAAGAAGGGAAATTGTCTACATTTATTATTCAAATGTTACACAATAGCACCGTACAAAATGTACATGATGCATAAAAATATGTGTATAATGAATCTTTGCTCGTATTTATGTGGACTGGTCCTCTTGTGTTGATGGTTGACGTGATGTTGAACCTGTCCATGTAAATGTGTAGTGTGTAGTATGAAAATTCATAGATTTGTTCATAATATTCTGTACAATATTCTGTATAGAAATGTAAAAGTAAAGAGGGAGAGGATTTTGTATTTTGTATTTGGTGATGTTGGATGTTGGATTTGCGTAGAAAACTTGGCAGGGGGTCGCTCTCTTCTCTCTTCTTCTCCTCTGTTCTCCTCTGTTTTGTTGTGAAATGTGAATCTGAATGTGGATTTGAATAGAGAATGGAGGAAAAAGCATTGATGTGTACTTAATGAGACATTAGAAGGAAGGAAAAGGGATGAAATGGAAAGAGATTCTCTCTCTCTCTCTCTGTGTCTCTGTCTCTTTATTTTCTCTCTTGGATTTGGATTTGGATTTGAATCTTTTTGACTCTCTTTCATAAACTGACTGGTTTTCAAGGTTCAGTGTAAACTTTTAATAGACGATTACCTTAGAAAGAAAAGGATAATCGAGCTTGTCTAATAAGCTGGATTTTATATAGTGTCTTGTGCTCAGTGTATCATTCATTATACCAGTATCTCTTTCAAAGGATGAGCATTGAGCATTGAGCATTGAACATGTGTCTTCTCTCTTCTCTTCTTCCTCCCCTTACTGTATGCTGTATGCCATTCTATTCTACTGTAAATTTAAATGGGGGAAGTGGAAAGTACATGTAGCTACCGACAAAATATGTAAATAAGTATACTTTTGTGTGTATTTATTTAGATGGAGTTGGGTAATGAATGGGCTGGGAATCATCATGTAATTAATTTTATCTCCTTCTCTTCCTCAGCTTCCGTTCCACAAGGAAATTTTCACAATGCACATTGCATGTACTCGTATGATTATGATGAAGGAGAATGGAGAATGAAATGACACAGCTATAGTTGTAGGAACAAGGATTATGATACCATCATAATCGACCCCATAAACCTTTGTTTAAGCTCCATTCACCAGCACACCAGTCAACAGTCATGGCATTTACTACGTAATACGAGTGAATCGAGTATTTAGTGGGTGATGATACACATGATAAACCCTAATTAGTATTCATCACATTGTGTGAAAACAAAAGCTCACGAGTCCAGAGTCAAGAACCATCAGCTCAACATGTACATTATACATTATACATGCTCATTTATTCAACATGATCATTATGCACACTGCTTTTAATATCATAATTTGTTTATGGGTCAATAAATCATTAAAATTAAAAGACTTTGCCAGAGCAAGGAGCAAAGGAAATTACAGAATAAATTGAATAAGCAACGTGTATTTTTGCTCCTCATTTAATTTTCTCATCAGTTCTTTTACAGAAACTAATACCACACGTCCAAAATCTAGAATCTAGAATTTTGAATCCACTTTCTGTACATGAAAAGGTAAGCAAAAAAGGTGATTTGACTCGAATAAAAGGCGCGGAAATTAAATTTTCAAGTATTTTTACTGGACTTGATTTAGTTTGGTTTATCTTTAACATCATTCCATCTGTCCTGCATCTCAAATCAAAGCAGTTTTAAAGACAAAACAGAACTCAACAAACTTTATTCAAGCTTTCAGTAGAACTTCTACCTTCTTC
>JAQGBH010003617.1:0-19275 GCA_034698265.1 Sminthurinus aureus
GCATTCAAAATCACATAAAATCACTAATGTTTTAATGTGACATACTGTAAAACAGTTGAAATTGTATGTGATATCATACAAAATGTATGGTATTTTTACTGTTGGTGCCTTTCTACGGTATTGGAGTAAATTTTTTTGACTGTGTACAGATTCAAGATTCATCCAATCCAATCTTTTCGCGGTTACGTCGATGACATGGATAAATGTATATTTTAGACATTTGAGGTTGGGATGCGCTAATCTCGTGGTTGCTTATCGATACTCGATACTTTGAGACTTTGAGACTTGGGTACTTGTTCTTTATTCGCCATTGTAGACAGTAGACAGAAAATGATGAAGACATAAAATTGTTCAATTTCCTCGTCATAATCCACACATGCACAATGTACCATGTACAGTGTACAGGGTACAGCGTACAAGTTTTCCTCTTTGTACACCCATCATATTTTGCTTTTATACATGAAATACATGAAGACATGAAAGGCCAATTCATTGTACTTTGCACTTACGTTTTACTTACATAGTGATATTACAAAGTATCACGATGCTTACACTTTACACTCATCTCGTCTCGTTTAAACACAAGTTTGAATAAAAATTGTCTCACACTATAATATAGTATGTCGAGATGACGAATAATAATTCAATGTTTTCAACTTAATCATATGTACATGAAACATATTCTACATTCTCTAAATTCTAGAGAGCCTGACACTTAAAACAGACAGGTGAATTTTTCACCACACAATACTAGAACAAGAGCTTAGAATGCAAAAAGGCTAGAAAGAAAAATAACAAAAAGGAGAACCACTGGCTTTGGCTTTGACTTCACTCCACTTAAAAGTCTGTACTGTGTACAGCTCACAACCTGCAATCTACAATTAAGTTAATCTTCTCCACAAAATAGAAAATAACCACATAGGAGGCAGGATAAGTGGCTGATTAGAGCAGAAACTGGAGGAAACGAATAATTTTGCTTGTTCTCAAATTTTACACATCATATTATACACTAATACTATACATTACGTACACCTTTTTTTAATATTTTGCAAGGCTCTCTGCTTCTCTGTTTGTCTGTCTCTTTGCCTGTCTGCATGTCTGATACAGCAAAAATTCATAGTACATGCTAGAGCTAGAGCTCAAATTTAGCTGCATGCTAGAATGCTAGAGCTAGCTGAACTACATCCGACTACAAGCTACATGCTACACATGATAAAATGTATATAATCTACAAGGGGACGGTGATACATAATACGTGGTTTAGTTGAATGAAACTGGAGGAAAAAAATGGGAGAGAAAACTGAAACTGAAACTGAACAGAGACATAATAATAGTATAATGTGTGTACATAATTGAGAAAATCACGCGAGAGGAATCTTAAAAAATCTGATGGTTGTTTCTCTATATTCTCTAGAAAAAAATGGAAAGGCGGTCTTACACGCTTTTTCTAGCTGGTTTTCACACTCACAATTTACTAATATAACTTGAACCTTTCCTACATCATACACTGTATACTGTACATCTTACATAGCACATGTACATGTTTCAAGTACATACAACATACAACACACAGGACGTGAGCATAAGCATTGAGAATGGACTTGTTTTATAATATTATATCAGCACAATATTGACTTTTACAACGAATGTCCATAGTCTGTATTCTGTATCAAATCTGCAACAAATAACATGATGCATCGTGAACAGTGCTTGGGTACACATAAATCAAATTCATGTGCTTGATACTGGTGTATTGTGTATTGTGAGAAATTTGTAAATAAACCACAATAGTATTTATTATAGATACATGTAGCATGTGATTGACCATCCAATTTTGCCGAAACAAGACAAACATTTTTTTTCAGGTTGAAAAAATAAATAAAATAGTATTTTGAATCGCTCTATTTGTGTTGAGTTTTGATGTCGTTTTGCTTAGAAATTTTCCGAGTAAAAACTGTGTTGTGAATTCAAATGATTGAGACTCGAGACGGACGCGATGACGTACAACTGATCGATTCTACGTTCGTTCCACATTAGACCATGTAGATACAATACATAGATCGGTTTTACAGAAACTTTTAAGTAGGTGGAGTCAAAATAAGGATGCAAAAAGAAGAAGAGAGAAAACTTCATGGTAGATGTACGCTGGATCATCTAGAATCTAGAATTTAGATGCTAGGATCTAGATGCTAGACGTCTAATTCATAATTCAACTAATTTCTAGATTTTTTGCTTATCTTTTTTCTTCCTTATATTTAAAAGCAGTTGAAATAAGCACTTGTTGCAAATGCAGGCTGAAATAATTGCTAGTTGCTAGTTTTTTCTCCACAACAGCAGTGCTGTTACAGCACACATTGTTGTGGACCATGCATTGCATATTGTATCCATTCGTTTTGCTCTTGGGATTGAATTGCGATTGATAATCTGGCTAAAAACTAAGGCAGAATACAAAATTAGTATGATTTTTACTTTGATAACAACTGCTGAAGGTTTAAGAAATACAGTGTCTACCATGCTATGTTACGTTGTTATGTTTTGTTATGTTACACTCACATGTTACTTTGTAAACTGATGATTTGACTTTGATTTCCTTCGTAATTCTTAACCAATATTTAAATCCAATACAAAAGGATGATTTTGGTTGGAGAGTTCATTTTAAATAATCAGCCTCAAGGTTCTAATGGAAAGCCAACCAAACCAGCAGAGCTACAAACTGTACACGTACAGCTACCAGATTGATCGATGGATGGATGGATGGATGAACGTGGATTGCTGAATAATTGGATTAAAAATTTACAAAATATGCGCAAAGTAAGTAATACCATTATAAATTATAAAGAGATAAACTTTAGTTAGTTGAGTAGAACTCTGGTGAAATCCTAGTCACTTGTAATCATCCTCAGCTATCTAGTAATCAAAGAGGTTGGAATGTATAAACTTACACCTTCTAAATGGAAAAAAGGAGCGTCAACTTCCAACTTGCTCATTTCAATCTTCATGATGGTGGTCTGCCTTTCTCTTGGTGCAAATACTCACATTCATTTGATCCTAGATGTTTATCATATTCATAATATTTTAATGTACTAGTGTGCCACAAAATTATATGTGTACAGATAATATTTACTGATACAATTTGCTTTTGATTTAGTCACATCGTGTTTTGAGTCTTGAGACACGTGGAAATTTCATTCTGATCAAGTATTTCAAAAGTATTTCAGCTGAACATACTCCTATCAAGTATCAGTCATGTTTAAAACATTATCGTGAAATGAAATTCCTATACTCTCTCATTTGCAATACATTGGTGGTAAATTGTTTCACCCAATTTTGAGCAAATAATAAAAAAAATCATGAAACAATTTAAATTATAAAATACAGAGCTCAAGGGTCAATAATCCAAAGCAAATTTTCAGGAAAAATTATTGATGGATTAATGACAAAACTATCTCAAATGTTACCACTGTAGAGCGTACATAGATTTTAAAACAATGTGAACTAAATTTGAATGACTTACTGCTAAAGAAACGGAGCAAGTTTTGTTTTCCATTGCAAATTGAGTACCTTTTATTTTCCGTTTACTTTTCTCAACCAAGCATACGTTAATATAATTAGAATGTTCATTTTAATTATTTCTATTCATCCCCCCTGAGTATCGGACGTTACGGCTAGTTTTCAAGTTTTTGTTTGTATTTTGTATTTTGTATCCCTACTAATTTTTCTTATTCTTCTCCTTCACTTTTTCCATGTTTGATTTATGTTTAGAAGAGCATTAATATGGGCAGCGTAGATAGTAGATAGATATTCGCATGATGGTTCATCGTTGGCATTGGCAAGACAGTCTCATGGTGAGCCATGATTCATTCCATTTAGACTATAATACTTCCCTACTTTTTTAATCCTACCTGCCCAAATCCTAGTATTTTGTGTACATTATAGTTTTTAGTACAGCATTTTATTCCACTACTATCCACTTTCCATTTTCCAGTTTCAGTTTCCAGTACAAGCCAATCCAATCCAATGCACACACCACTCACGTCCACCACCATTAACAACGTAGGCAACATGGAGCATACAGCAGAACAGCAGAAAAAGAAACGCAGAAACCACCATTATTTCTTTATTACAATCCCACAAGAGATGATACAGCCAAAAACCATCGCATAATTGTAAGAAGGGATAGGAAAACTTGAGGTAATTTCTCTATTATCAAACTCAAAACTCAAAACTCCAAACCAATGTTTTGCTTCTTTTCTTTCATGCACTGTGCATTGTGCATTGTATCAAAATTGAAAATGCACTTTTATTCCACAACATGAACTGCTTTTTGTCTTATTTCAGGATGCAAAAAACAAAACAACAAAACTACAAACATATTACAGAATAGAGACTAGATGGAAGGAAAGAAAACGGAGCTAGTAAGTTGATAACTTTATGAATTAAGCTAACCTGTTCAAATCCCCATTTTCTTGATTAAATAAACCCATTCCATTCAATTGGATTCCACTCCATTCGCTAGAAAACCCTCATCATGTGTGTATCTATCACTCTATCTAATATCTATCTACATGTATAATATTTATGTACATGTACGTCTACCATATATGTAAAATTATCCAAATCTTATTGTAAAATAAAATGCATTTACTGACAGCCCTCCATCATTCATCATTCATCCAGTCCATGCTATGCCATGCATGCACTTATGTACTTGTGTATTTACTCTGCAGGAGGAATGAGTATAAAGTTGTACATGTACAAAGCAAAATTTAACATGTAATATCGTAGTTTGACGAACAATAATGAAAACAAAACAACAACAGCGAGCCATTGACTATAAAAGTAACATGTATAAAGGTGCATGCAAAGTACAAAGTAAAATACATGGATTTAGAGGCTACATGTATTATGATGTATAATATCTCATGTACATGTAATATAATGTATAGTCATTTAATATTTTATGTTTTCCATTAACGCCACCACATAACGTGTATTTAATAATGAAAGGGAGAAAAACTAGAATCCAGCCAGAGCCAGAGTACAGAGTATGCGTTCTGCTAGTATTCATTATATTTCATTATTCTTTTTATCTTTATCTCTCAATTCTGTAGAGAGAGAACACAGTGAACATGCATTACACACTGTGTAAATCGTAATCATAAATTGTACATAATACACAATGCACAGTACATGTTAAAATTATGATTATGATGATCCTCTCAACTAGTTTTTTCTCCAATTCTCTAAAACTCGTACATAGTCATTTTGTTTTCAGTTTCATTATCATTATCATTACTATTATCATATCAACATAATTACAATTCTTAATTATTATACACTTGTACATTGTATATGTGGACGTTCACTCCATGTGTGTTTATCATACTACATGTATGACCTATGTAACCACTAGACTTTTATTACATATATACCATTGTCTCAACACTGAACGCTCAATGCTCAATACTCAGTGCTTAATCCAACTCAAACAGAGTTAGCGTTCAGACCAGAATCCGTTTGTTAAATTAATGTGATGGGTTGGTTTTGTTTGGTTTGGTTTGCATTTTCATTCAATTTTTTCGCATCCCGTAAATCTATTATGTAGACGAGTTAATTAAATCAAATGGAACTAGAAAAAAAGACAACAACAACGATTTTGAATTGGAATTTCAGTCAGCAAGTTATTCACAGAATGTGATTCAAAATTCAAACAACCAATACTATACGACCAACAACTCGGTAAATGGTAAATATTTCCAATTTTAAACTAAAACTTTACTTTCAATTTTCAATACTCTGTTTTCTAGTCTCGAGTTGGAGAAATGTAGAAGATGGTTTGTTTGGTACTTGAAGGAGCTTTTTCCAGTTGTATAAAATATGTATGTATAGGTACATGCATCTAGAGATTAAAACGGAGATGTACCAGAGAATGTGTTTGTGTATAGGTAGAAGTTCTAGAAATATTCGAATAATGTACGAATAGTCTTGGTTGTCTTGGTCGCCGTCTTCCATCTTCCATCTTCTATGTAATATAAAATAGGGATGACGAAAAACATGAAAGGAAAGAAAGAAGACGGAGGAGACCAAGAAGCGTTCAATGATTTATTGTGGGCTCCTCACTCCTGATTTACGACCACACAGTGTGTCCAATAGATTTTGAGATGAGAGAGGAAAAGAGAAAAAGCTCCACCTGTTCCCGAAAAAAAGTTTTTTTTGTTCAAAATACTCTACTGATATGATATAATATATAATACAACGTAATATGCACCACTCTCTGTACAATGTATAATGTACAGTGAACAATTTAACTTGTATGAAATAATAATAATAATATGATAACTTTTTGGACCAACTCATGAATACTGATATGATACGGAAAATGCAGAGCTCAAAGCTCAAAGCACAAAGCACATCACATCTTAAAACATTGCATCATGCAGATAGGATGAGCTTTTCTCTCTAGAGTGTTTAGTGCGTGTGTGTTTCTGTACTATGCAAATGTCTGGGGTGGATTTTGTTTGATAATACATAGTATTAAAATATAATAACAATACATATTTTGCCCATTAAAGACAGTATATAATTGTAACATTTAATTTGGAAATTTGGAAATGTGTAATATCATCAAGTATCAAGCAGGAGGAGGAAAAGAGGAGAAGTAAAAAATCTGTACTTTGTAGGTAACTTGCTTATAGGCCCCGCACACCGAGATGAGAGAGAGAATGTATAGGAAATTGAAAAATGCAAACGTGTAGAATCTATACTACAGATGCATTCATGATTCTCTTTTCTGTTTCAAGATCTGCCTACGACCAACGACGGAACATGCAACCAAAAAACAGTCAAACGAACAGTCAATGAATATTAATATCCATGAAATATGGTACACTTAACTTTAAGTTTTACATCAAGAATGAAGAGTGAAGAGTTAAAGTCTTTAAACTTTGGAGTTGGACCATTGGTGAACCATTCCAATTTTTCCTGTGCAAAAAGATGGTGCACCTTTTTTATCCAGATCAAAACTACTGATTATTGACTGATACAGACGAGAGACGAGACAAGAGGAGATGAACAGACAACCAGACAACACGCTTATGTACAACGAGTTTAAATACTTGAAAAAATAAGAACAAGAGTAAGGGCCTGATCGATATTATTCATAGTTCATAGTTCTTATTACTTATTATTCTTTTAATATTGTTATTGTTGATGGTTGTTGTTGATCATTCCGTTTCAGTTCTTTATGGTTCGGTATTTCTCAAAGATGGAAAAATGTTGCTAGGAGCACAAATCAAGTCCAATATATTTTATTTTATCCTTTTTTTCTCCCGTCTTAGTTCCAATCCAATCCAATCACAGTACCTATTGGTATATCATGTACACTATACATTGTACAATTTTCAACTTGAACTTACAACTAAACTACAAGTAGTGGCAGTCAGGATAATGATAATATTTAGTAATAGTGAGTTAGGAGTTAAGTGACTACAGTGAAAATTTTTGCGTAGAGGTTGATTGCAGATAGATAGATAGATAGATGGATGGATAGATGGATACACCTACAGATAGAGCATGGATAAGGACTGACGAGGTTCGCCAAGATTATGTTTTAATCGCTAATAGAGTCATAAATAAGGTCGATTACTAATGAAATTATAAATCTAAAACAAAAAGGGGTTGGGAGGATCCATAAAAAGAAGGAAGAAATAGGCACGGCAGAACCACAACTATATAATTTAAACCTTGGAGCGAGGTGAGGAAATCCAGCCATCATGTATTTTATATATTTTGTACTCAAAAACCAAAGAACCACAAAACACAAAACACAGAACCTACATGCTCATACATACATACGCAATACACAAACACATACATTGTAACTCTCTCTCTCTCTCTACTTCGGTTTTTTGCTCATTCTTTTTTCTCTCCTTTTACGATCCATTCGTCTATATCATAAATATGTACAGACATGGAACAACCAACATACAACATATAACATACCGCACATCTTGTACCTGCATATGGAAAATTTGGAATGAAATGCTGAAATGCGTGCGAGAGAGAAGCCAGTAAATGATTGTATAGCAAAAAGCTCATATGTACGGTAAAGTGTATAGAGCATAGAGTTTGTATTATAAAGTACAGAGATAGGCATTTCAAAGGTTCATAAACAACCTCTAAAAAATCGGACCATGTAGAAAAAAAATACCGATAGGGAGAAAAGATACAACAGCAATATAACTTTATATGTGCACGTTCAGTCTACACTCTACACTCTACACTTTAGACTGTAAGCTCTGAGTTCTGAGCTTTGAGCTTTGAGCACGGTACACGACCCCAGTTACGTGCATACAGTGTTTCTTTTTTCTTTCCCGTCTCCATACACTGTACATTGTACATTGGATATAAGATATAGTGTGATAGGCATAGGCTAAACAATTGCTAGTGAAAAGGAAAGGAGCTGGAAGTTTTGGTTTAGTGTGTAAAAACTCCAGTAGAAAAATATGTATGTAGGTAGACTATAAACTATAAACTACAAACTCTCGAGTCTTGACTCTAAACACTTGAGCCTGTTCTTTTTGCCATGAACCATCAACATGGAAATCAACATAACATAAACAAGAACTGCATCACGAGCTTCATATGCCAGCAGGTCATAAAGAGTAGTTAAACAAGCACATAAACTTACACAGACACCACATAAATAGGTGTAAGAATACGATTATGATGAGTGTATTACTATCAAGTAACTTAATAATCACAATGTGTATGAAATACTCTCTTTCCCTCTCTCTCTCTCTCTCCTACTTCTAGTTGATAATAGATAGTTACTTTCTTGTACTTCTTTTTCTTCTGTTGTGGTTCTTGTTGTCTTTTAGTCTACTTTGAACTTTTTTACTCTCATATACAATACACAATACACCATGCTCCATGTTGTATGTACTATGTACTATGTATTATGTAGTATGTATGTTCACCGTCAACACATATTCAAATCCCAAATTTCAAATTCAAAAACCATCCGTCCGTTTCCTTCCATGTTCATGTTGAATACGGGATACATACAAATGAAGACTACCAAACACCAAACAGAAAAGAGCAAAGAGCAAAACATGAGCAGAGAGAAACAGCAACACTCAGTATACAGTATAAAGTATAAAGTCTAGTGATATACTCAAAGAGAACTGCAGAACGTAAAATATCAGTTGTAGTAAATTAAATGAGAAGAGAGGAAACCGGTCGGCTTTTTGTACCTTTAAGCTACAGTCACAGTCATATCAGAGAGCCGATAACTCGCCATGATTTAGATTGTCTCTCAATTCTATATTGTCGAGAATACAGAATACAGACTTGAGACTCTCCTTACAGTACAATGTAATACATTGTATGTATGACAATGTATGTGCACGGTTTTTCTCTTTCTGCAATTTTTTCTGCTTCAATTCTTCACCATTAATATTAGTACATGTACATATTTATGCAGTCTACTATCTCATTCTTCTGGGTAATTCCTCGTCTTCTGTTTCATTTTTTAATTTATTTCCTCGCCGTAGCCTTAGATTAGATTCTACTCTTCAATTTATGCAAATCTATTCGTACAATTTCTTTTTCGCTGTCCTATTTCTCTCTTTCTCCCTCTCTTTTCTTTTCTATCTGTTCTTTAGTCATCTTCAATTTTTTCTCGGACCAACTCCAACTTTTTCAACGCATAGAGAATAGATCATAGAGAATAGAGTATATAGTATATATAAATATTTATACATGAGAATAAGAATGAGAAAGAATGATAATTTTTAAAAACCTTTCAACAAGAAAAATTTCCTACTCTTCAGGATTCAGAAATATTCATTGGAACATTAAACCAAATTTTATTTGATTTTATTTTGAATTAAAACATTGAGAAATGAAAAATTAGTTTTAACAACGGTTTTCCTCGTACTCGTATGCGTGCTCGTGTTTATACTGATTATAAAAGAAGCAGTAAATTGATTATCAAAAGGATATCTTTAGTCTGGTGACTAGTGAAATAGGAATTCAAAATTCAAAATTCAAAGGTACTGCAAGAAATTTAAATGGACAAATATGAAGGTTGTTGATTGAAGTAATTTCTATAAATTCCTAGTGGAATAAGAACTTTAGCTCTTTTACATAAAATAGATATGGAAAATATATATACAGACAGAATACAGATGTGTATATAGAATGTAGAATAAAATACGCAATATAAAACAGAAACTGATGAAAAAGTAATGAGTATAAAATAGAATTAATACGCTTCGTTTCAAGTACATCAAACATTTTGCTTCCATGGGAAAGAAGATAGTTCCAAATTCTATTGTTTTTTACATACATATTTAATACGGAATAATGCATACAAACGTAATGTATTGTGTACACTATAGTGCATAATAGATACATAATGAGTTTTGTAGATATTATATTGGATGATGTTACCGTTCTGTGGAATGGGATCTCTTGAAACTTGAAATGGTGAGGAGCGGGAGAATGATAGAAAAAATATTGCCACGGATGAAAATTGCGTGATAAGCGCTTTAATTTTTGGCCCAGCTCTAGAAGCTCTAGACTCTCAACTCTAGGTTCTAGATTCTAGATTCTAGATTCTAGATGTTGGATTGCATTTTTCTATTTTCAATTTACTACGAACTAACGCTAGATCTAGAAACTAGGAACTAGAAACTAGCTCAAAGCTCACAGTCATACCAACCATACGATATCACCATAGACAGGCCGTATATTTTGCAGAATAATGGACGAAGCCCTGGAAGAAATTTAAGAATGTGAATTATGGATGGGGAAAGTGATGTACATTGTACATCCACACAGCGCACTACACTGTGGAATGGAATCTAATGAAGAACTTATGTATTATTATTACGTTATATTATATTCTGTATTCTGTACCACGTATTGTGTATTACATCCATCTATCTATGTATCTATCTATATATCTGTGGACCTTGCATGTGCACGAGTATCAGAATAGTACGGTCTACTGAGAGCACATCCGATAAAATAAAAGACTCGAGTCGACAATCCTCACTCTACACTCTACGTATATTCTATATGCTATATATTTAATCAGTACTCCACTCGGTATTTACTCACTCACTCTTTCACTTAATACTTCGTCTTGCTATCTCGTAACGAATGAATGCGAGATAGGACATGATGCCTTGACGTTCCATACCATACATATTCACAGTCCTTTAAGATACGCTCAGAATTCCGATTCAAAATTCCAAATTTACAATTCACAAGTCAAACTCTTCTACAGATGGATCCAGTATTCATCAGTTGCATTTAAAAAAAGAATATTGAAACCAAAACGGATACGTCTCCGCTAAAGAGCATCGTAAAAGGTTCTTTTGTGGAGCATCTCGTGAGCATCTCCCTATATAAATGTATACAGAGAGATGCTCCAGAAATGCTCCAAAACTGTAAAATGTTGAGAGTGTATGTATTCATATATACATATCTCGGTGCTTTGGCCCTCTTTTTCTCTGTTCTTCATATTCTACGTATAAAATAGTATGAAAAATCTATGTATGCATGCATTATTGAAATATGCATAGAGATAGAGGGAAGCTGCACCAAAAATACTATGTATATTGTACATTCTGCATCTTCCTTTTTGTCTTCCCGTCCAAAAGATAATGTAAAGTCATAGCAAGTTAAATGTTGGATTTACAATTTACAATCTTTAGTTGTCTCTTCCTTTTCTATTTTTTAAGCATTGTTATTTCTTCAATTTTAACTTAAAACCTACAACCACATCACATCATACCGCAATACACAATACAGAAAAGAGTTGAGCTCTGTTCAAGCAAACCACCGAATGATATTAGATAGATAGTAATAATATAAAAGAGGCGGAAATATCTCTTTTCATAAAATACGCGGAATGATACGCGGTGCATTGTACTATATAGCTATACTCGTTACTAACCAACTACTAACTACCAACCACTCTGAAGAGAATAGGAAGGGTATGAAGTAGAAAAGAGAGAGAGAGGGAGAGAGAGAGAGAGAAAATGGATACTCAGGGAAAAAATTCTCATTTCGTTCCTCTCACTGTGGATCGCTGCTTTTCTCTTTCTCTTTGTCTCTCACCCTTTCGTCTTTCGTGGAAAGATCCACGGCATCTATTTCTCTACAATCTACACCGAGTGACTGAGTGACTGATGTACATGATAACGAGGCACGCATTGCATTGTCTTCTGTTCCGTTCCGTTCTTGCTTATTTTCATTACATCCTTAGCGTAAAAAGGCCTGATAATTTACAATTCACAGACAGACACAGAGACAGAGAGAATAAGTAGAATCCTCATTGGAAGAGTTAACGGGCACAACAGTTAGAAGGATTGACAATTGACATCAACCAAAGGCCGAAAGGTACAGGAGTACAAAATACAAAATACAAAAGTCATGACAAGATGATCGGTGATTCTGTCTTGGAATTATCGTAGAAACTAAACTTTACCATGGAGACGACAGTTTTTTTAAGGTTTACTGGAAATGAAAATGGAAAGTTTATGCCACAGTCTTGTGTTCTGTCTTGTGTTTTGTTCCATTGTTTGAAGGTGGACATGGCTCATGGAGCATTGACATGACTTGTTGACTAGATTCTCTATCCTTCATTTTACATTTCTTTTCGAAAAATGTTAAGAAATAAGAGAGAGAGAAAGAAAGAGAGAAAGAAAGAGAGAACAGGGATACAAAAGTTTTTAGTTTCTTTCCTTCAATTTCCACTATGGAGAACTAAAACAAGAGGTAGAGTTTGAGTTGAGTAAAACCGTTAATCAACTTGACTCTTGAATCTTGACTCACTTAATTCTTCTTCTTTTCCCGTTCGTCGTCAGTCAGAGGAATATGGTCGCTTTGTCTTCCCTCAAAACGAGGATTTAGGCTTAGGATTTTATTTTATTTTACACTTTTCATCCCGATATTCCGTCGTAAATCTAATTCTCAACTATGGCATGAAAATTCTGTTTCTGTATCTGTGGCCATCTTCATCTCAAGTCTATTTTATTTTTTGATTCATACTTAAATATAGAAAAATTTTAATTTTTCGTATTTTTATTTTGTATTTGTAGTTGGAAAATTTCAAGAATTTTAGAATTTTAATGTATTTACTTTGTGCGTACTTTTGTGTTTTGTAAATTTTCATCCTTCTTGTTTGAATTTGGAATTTAGAGTGATTTAAAGTTACATTGTATAAAATGGTATTTTTAGTTTCCATTATAAATTTTTAGCGAGTGACTATTTATCACGGACAAGTCAAACGAAATTCACGGTTTCATTACGGTCAATTTTTTGTAAAGTGCTAAAAGTTTTCTACTGAAACCAATATTCAGAATCCTGGGTAAATGTTGTGACTGTTAAATATTTTTAGTAGACGTAGAAAAAAAATGGTTAATTTACAATCACCCAAAATCCAAAACCTATACATAAATCGATTGAAAACCAAAATGTTTGAGGGTAAATGGTAAATGGAGAGTAAAATTTATGATAGAAAAAATGGGAGATATTAGAAAATGGAGGATGTTTTGTCAATTTAATTGATTTCAATTTTTTCCCTTCAGCCTCACTTGGCAGCCGAAGTCCCACAACTAAACAACTAAATCTATGAATACAAAACAAAGTGACAAACAGACGGGATTTTAAATTTAGAATATAAAACATAAAGCACACAAGAAGATTGGCATTAAATTTATAGAGGAGGATGACGATGATACATCTTTTGAACAAATAACATTTTAACGTTTATACCACTTTCTATTTGAAAACATCTGATTCATTTTTAGTTTTTTCCTTCCACCTTCTTCCTTTACATTTTACATTGGAATACATGATACATTTTTGCTTAGGTAAAATACATATGCACAATTAGATACATATTTTATATGTATTTTTGTACCATTCAGCTTTATGTTTATTCCACATGATTTGATTCATGGATGCGGCCATATGCTCATCAATAGGGATCAGCCAGCTAGGCAAAAAGAAGTAAATAACTCGAGGCTCGAGGATCGAGAATGGATAACGGAAAATGTTAAGTGGGGGATGAAAGTGTCAGGAAGATGAAGGAGGATATTTTCTGCACATTGGACAAGATGACACAAAAGACAAATCATGCACAACTGCAACTACTCAATTTGTATGTACGTGCGTACACCGTACACACTCCAAAAACAACACAGACACTAGACACTAGCAAATAGTTTTCCAAAGAGAAGAGGATTTTAAAACCCTTTAGATTTTTCAATGTACACATTCAAATTTGTACTACTCCCTGCACCAATCCATCCCATTCCATTGAAACGAAGGATAAAGTTGTACTTGTTTAGAAAGATGGGCCAATTTCTCTCTTTTTCTTTCTCTCGTTCATCTGTTCTCTTTCTCCTGTCTACCCTCTATCCTGTCTCCTGTTGGTGTGGACGGAAATGTGAAAAAATACGCATATATGCAATATGCGTGTATTTATATGCATAATTCCATCTGTACTTTAAACTTTACAATTTATAATACATACAGAAAAATCTCACTCCTTTCTTTCCACACCGTACGCTGTACGCTGTACCTTTAGCCGTCCCACACAAAATCTCCATACCAATAATAAAAAAGTTTGAGTTTCAAATACGCTCCGTTTTACTCTGCGTTTGCTGTTAGGACTGGGCAAACATGGGAACGAGGATTGATATCCCACCATATTTTTTCCGCCTATCCGATTCAGCCAATCCATCCTTCTCCGCTTCTGTTTACTCTGTAGCTCTAGAACTCTATAACACTATAACTCTTTTGAGGTGCCTTCCTGTTTCATTTTCAGTTTCATACCAATTGAAATGCATGAATCAGAATCAGAATCGGATTTGGATTTTGAATTCAGATTCAGAGCCAAAAATCAGATTTTAGAATCGCAACTGTAACTGATACTAAAACTAAAAGTAAGCTCAAAATTAAAAAAACAAATATTATGTGAGAACACAATGTTTTCAATGTTTTCAATGCAGAATCAGAATAAAGAATAAACTTTATCTACAGGAGATATATAGAAAAGGGGATTTAATTGGCAGGTTTATTCCATTGTAAAGAGACTCATCCCATGAAATTGGGCAAAGAGTATAGCCAATTAAAACCTGAAGCACAACTAATTTTGCTGCATGATTCTATAATCCACAGTATACAGTCTACAGTCTACACAATTGTGTAAACACTAAACAGCAAAGAGTCAAGTCAAGAGTCGAGTATCTATCTACAAAAATCAAGTAAAGATAAACAAGAGTCAGTAGCAGATAATATTTGAATGTTAGGACGTGATACCATAGAAAATTGCCCTTTTGTCAAGTAGAATAGTCGTGGATACCATAGTAAATCAATAGGGAGCGTATCTTGCTCCCTATTTGTCAACTCTTTCGTCACTTTCTCTAGAGCACGTGCATTCATTTGTTTTCAGTTTGTGTACCCTTTTCTCATGCTCTACTCTTTACTCTCTGCACTCTATTCTCTATACTCTATGCTTTAGCATTGGCTTTTAGCCCTCACTGATATGGTTGGATTTCTCTCGAGAGTTGGAGAGTGGTCGTGGTATGACGTTTTGTTTTTCTTCTGCTCTTGTCACTCTGTCTTTGTCTAATAGGATACAAGAGCAGTAGCTTAGTTGTTAGTTGTATTTTGAATTTTCAAGTTGTCGCTCCTCGTCATTTCGTTTTGTTTCGGCACCAGGCCATCGCTGTGCAGGAAACCGCGCATTTGTACACTTTATCTCGGCACTGTATAAATACATGTGTATGACGGAGTTTATATTACGGTTTACAAAGTACACATGACTACTACTGGAAACCCGAGCAACCGTACACACTCTGACTCCACAGCTCATGATTCTAGATTCTAGATTCTAGGATCTAGATTCTAGGCATAAACGTAGACTTGTGTAGACTCGCCATATGTACAAACATACATACATGTACGTTTTACGTATGTAGTATGTGCGATTGCCACCCCTTTGAAATAATTATTAGTAAGGTCAAGTTGTAAAAGTTTTTATGACCGAGTCCAAACTCTATAGTCCTTAGTCTGTAGTCTGTACTCTGTACTTTTACAGCGTAGATATTTATGGTGTTTTCTAATGTTTGTATTAACACATGTGTCCATGCTTCCTCAAATACTTATTACTTATTGTGGTCGTTAGACTAATAAAAAGATGATATCTCATTCTTTCCAGCTCACATTACACCTTGCTTAAGTACAACTGTGGTTGTCCACATGTCAGCAGTTTGTCGTCAGCCGCCAGCAAGGCAAGAGACTGAATTCGGTCAGTATTGAGTATTGAGCATTGAGTATTGACATAAAATGGTGATGTACAATTTAAAACGTGTGTGTCTGTATTTATGCGTTCACAACTACAGCAATGTTTGCCCTGGCGCCAATTATATTATTACTATGATATTATGTGTTAAAGATGACACTTCATTTCTATGTGTTCTTATGAGAAAGAGGTGAATACCACACACATAATACAGAATACAGAGCATTGAAGACGGTAATAAAAATTTAATAAAATCTTGTGCTAATTTATTTAGATGCAACTTAAGTGAAATTTGATACTGGAGACAGCAGACTTGAAGTTTTGCATTAGTTTTTACCACAATTTGATTCAATTTGACTGAACTATAAGAAAATTAATAAGACAAAAATTATAAAAATGTTGAGGGCATTTAGCAAATTATTTAGTCAAAATTTTGAACTCAGATTTTACATTTTACATTTCAATTTTAAATTGCCAAGTACAATGAAAAGAAAAGGCATTACAAATTTTCTAAATGCTGGTTAGATTTATAGAAAATTCCGACTTGAAATTCCAAAGTAAATGTGGTGGGAAAATAAATTGGAAATGGCAACTTGAAATTACATAGCTAAATTTCAGTTTGTTCAGTGTTCAGTATTTAACATTGTACACGTACGATGAGTACGAAAGAATATTGTGTGAAAGAGCTACGGAATTACGGGCTGAAGAAAGTTTTAGCCTGAAGGGAAAATGGAGATTTTGAATCTTGACACGTGCATTTGTAAAAAGTAATTAATGACACTGCATTTTATCAATGGAGAATGATTCATGACTCTATTGGATCTGAATCTGAATCCTTTATCTTCTTTACCATTTCACTACTTGTACACTGTACAATGTACATTTTACACATTTCAACTGTTAGGCTTATGCAAGAAAAATATTCAATGTTCATAGTCTCGCGTAATAATAATCCTACAGTAAATGTTGTGCTGTTTTGTGGTGTGTTGTGTACGTATTGTGAATATTTATTTCTTTTGATTTACATGCCGAAACTTGTGTTTCCATCTTGTTTCTCCATGTCCATAAAAACGCTCGTACATAATAATAATGGTGACTGTTCATAAATAAATGTACAAAAATACAAATACAAATCATCATTATAACTTTAACAAGTTCATTTCGAGGAGTCTGACTCTCTCTCTCTCTCGTGCTCTTTCTCGTCTCTTGTCCACAGACGTATCTCCGTCTGTAGTCTGTAGTCTGTAGTTTGTAGTATTTAACATACCAGAGACACGACTTGTGACTTGTAACTTTTAACACAAACGCTTACACACACACAAAATTGAGATATTCGCTCTTATTAAAATATTTCTGTGGTACGCAAGACGCGAGACATTCAAAAGCTCAAACTCGAACACTCAAGCACTCAAATTCTAATATACATAGTTTATAGTTCATAATTCATAGCTCTAATAATTCATGATTTATTTATAATTCGTACTATTCACCAATAGTAAAATTTCAGGACTATTTCTTTTTGTTTTTGATATTTAACATTCTTTATTTTTTTCCATTACGTCCGAAATTTTCATATGCTCACCGTTATTAAAATACAGCGAGTAAATTAATATCCAGATACCTCCGAATTTTATACTTAAATCCAATAACTAATACGCATATTTCTACACTCTACACCAATGTAAATTGTACAATGTACATATTTTGACTGTTAGTGAAGGGTCAAAGAGGGTTGAATCTTCAAGGTACTGACTTGTCTACAGTCTAGATTCTAGAGTGTAGAGTGTAGAGTATACAGTATGTTGTGTACTGTGTATTGGATGCTAGCTCGTTGCTCGTAGTTCGTGCAAGTACCAGAAAAGCAAAAGCAAAAGAAATGGATGAAAAAATTTACATTGTACATATTTATTTAATATGTACACACGCGGAATAATATTATACATTTTACATGTTAATATTACATACAGTACATAATTGTCTATAGTGCAGTATACTAGATACTAGATACTCGATACTGGATGATACACGTATCCGAATCCTCAATAGTGAATGGAATTTAATGTGTTGTGGTTGAAGTTTCCTTCAGATGTGCTTCAAACCATGAAACCAAAGATTAGATCATAAGCCAAGGGATCATATGATCAATGGATGTAAGGCTTGCTCCTTATGTGTCTAGTATCTAGCATCTAAGCTATGTAAAAGTATGCACACTTGCTCTTTTACATTGAAACATACATGCATAATGCATAGCTATGTATGTATAATTTATAATGTATAGGCTTTCATATTTTGTAACCTTTTTGCAGCGGTATATAGCATATATTATGTAGTATGGAAATATCTCGGTCCAGAAAAAACTCAAAAAGAACAAACAGTACATCTGTTTTACTACATACAGTACTACATACTACATACAACATGCAGTCCATATTCATAAGGATATTTGTAGCTGTATCTGAAATATGTATGTAGCTCCAATTTGCCCATTAAACTTGATCGTGTTTCAATGCATTCATTATTACATTATATTATATTATGCGACAACGACAACGATGAGTGAATACTTGTATGATAGTATGATGCTCTACTAAAGTCTAAAGTCTCATCATTCTAGATTCTAGTTCATACACTCAAATGTACATTGTACATACAGATAAAAATTTACGTATAGTCTTAGTCTAGATAAGCTCATATAAATAGCCGAGAGTCGAGAGTTGAGATCACATCACAGCGTGAGTGACGATCTCAAATTTAATTCCTTGTTGTTACTAATATTTCCACAATGAAAAGATAAAAGGATCAAATACTTACACATTCACAGTAACTTGTGCGTGTTTTATTTTTACATGCTTCTTTTTCTAAGATATACGAATACCGTATATGACCAAATAGTAATCCAGGTCTACTACGCGAACACTTGAGCGAGTACTGGTCTACTATTTGAAGCA
>JAQGBH010003618.1:0-19274 GCA_034698265.1 Sminthurinus aureus
GATTTTCGGCGCCCCAAGCAAACCCGAAGCAAGTCGCCTTGGCGCCCCAAGCAAATAAATATGGCGGCGCAAATTTTACCTTTTGGTGCCCCCAACACCTTAAATTTTCTTAAAAACTTGCAATTTTGCACTTATTTTTTTGCTATTTTGCGCCCTTTGTGACCTTTTTGAGCCCCTCGTTTAGCCTTTTTGGCTTTGCTTAGAGTCTGCGTAGGGCGCCGAAATCCTAAGACCGGCACTGATAGGTTGCCGTCGTGCTCGCAAAAATGTCATGGGTTTCTAGATTTTGGTGCCCCCATTCCTCGGTTTTTGCGCCCCCTTCTGAATTTTTGCGCCCCTCTTTTCTCGCTTTTTGCGCCCTCCTTTCGTCGGCGCCCCAGCGTTTGCTTCGTTTGCTTGGCCCTAAATCCGGCACTGATTTCAATGGGAAGAATGTTCAAAATGGACAGGATTTTTAGGGCCTGAAAATTCCACCGATTTTCCTCCAGGGTCAACATTATGAATGTGATTCTTTAGACATTGGATTAAGCAGTTTTTTTATCGAACTTTGAGTAGAATTTGTAATGTTTTAGTTGTACAAAACAGAATATGGAATTTATAAAGAGTTGAAACTGTGACCAGTCGAATAGAGTTGGCGAATTAAAAGAAGAAGGAGAAAAATTGAATTGTGCAGCAATTTCGGTTTGAAAATAGCTAAGTATGAGAAGGAAGAATTATCCTTTTAGATGAAACTACTCATTGATTCAGGCCCATGATGATTCCTATATTGAAGATTTCGAGGCGGAGTTGTGACGTCAGCTGGCGGTGATGCTCTCTGATTGGTTGTTTTAAATCATACAGTGTAAAAATATAAGTTAGAGTAAAAGATACAGAATTCTATAGGTGCTTTCAGAAGGCACAAAATAAGCAAAGAAATTCCAGAATTTCTGAAAAGCACCAGGTTTCCAATTTGCAAATTTTTGATGGCAGTGCATGGAAACTCAAAGAAACACCGTCGTTTCCCGATTCGCTGCGTAGGTTGACTCATTGAAAAATACGAGAAATTGTCAAATTGAAAACCTGGTGCTTTTCGAGAATTCTGGAATTTTTTTACTTATTTTGTGCCTTCTGAAAGCACCTATAGAATTCTGTATCTTTTACTCTAACTTATTTATTACGTATTTTATCCTTACAGTTTACGAGCCATGATAAATTCAAGCGAGAAAAAAATAAAATGTTCAAAATGTATATGGTCAAAATTTTGAACCTGGGGAAAAAGGACAACGACAACGACAACAATGGAAATCTTTACGTTTTGGTTTTTGAGTTGACCGATTAATTTACCTCAAAACTCAAAATATTATTTTTATGTTCAGTCTTCAGATTTAGATTTACATGAATATTGTTTACGACCACGTTGTGCTTTTTCATTGATAATGAAATGAACCAAGATTAATGACAATTTTAGCGGACACATTTACTCGTTTATCTCCTGTTTGTGAATTTCTCCGAAGTCCGGAGTACGAGAGAAATTCCCATGACATTAAATAAAATTGCACATCCCATGCTGCGTTCCTCAAGTCTCAAGTCTCAAGTCTCAAATGAATGACGCTGAACCTTCTCCCATTTCCTGCACATCAATTTCACCAATAATATTCACAGTGTACAAACTACAAACTGCAAACTCGATGCTCGATAGTCGAGACACACGTGTGATTTCTCTACAGTTTACAGTTTACATACACTATAATTTGTAATTTGTTCCGTGATTTGTATTCCTATTCCTCTGTGTATCTGTCGTGTATACTATGTAGACTGTAGTTGATTGTGGCGACTCTCGGAGGACAAATCGACCCAATTTCCTTTAAATTGGCTCATTCATTAAGCCATCATGGAGAATTTCCACGGTTTGACGGCTGAGCTGTCACAGGATAAGTATTTTGTGTAGGCCGTTTTGTCTAGGTATTTGTGGATTTAGTGCACTGTGTAAATAGCAAATACCATTATAGAACATAATATGTGCAAGATATATCTGTATTCCTGTTTCTGTTTCTGTATTTTATCTCTTGCTCTCAGCAAGTACTTAACTCGATCTGCACCAAGCAGATAATTCTCTACGCACGCTTAACTCTTTCACTGTCCATTACACCACACTCTACTTTATACAGTGTGTGGATTCTAGATTCTAGATTGTGGATGCTTTTCGTCGTCTCTGCTCGATTCTCAACCATCAAATGTTTACCATTTACCATTTACTGCTCGTTGCTTGTTCTTCTTTGTCATTTAATGCAATGCTCAATCCTCAATCCTCAATGCTCATTGTATTCAGAGTCACAGCTTCCGTTCTTTTAAATGTTCTACTGTGTGACTCCAACGTGGAGTCTCTACGTAAAAGTAAAAAGTACATGTATCTGCAGTATAATTATACACAAAAGCACAAAAATACAAAAATACGCACTGTACGTTCGTGGGCAATACAATAATATTATGTACTTTTCATCTATTTTTTATTTGTTTTCTTTTCTGTATCTGCATTTCCATGCTCATGACTCTCTGAATTTCTGAATTTCTGAATGTCAATTAAATGTAATGCAACTGGGAACTGGTAAATGTTAAATGATAATTGGTAATGACTACCTTTAGTTTTCGGTTTGTTGACTTCGACACGACTTGATGATGACGAGAATGAGGATGATGACCATATCATGTATCATGTACGATGTACGGTTTCCTACTTTCTTTGTATCTACAACTACTATAAAAAGTCATCTCTCTATTTATTCTCCATTCACTATTCAGTAGATTCACTGTTTTATATTACATGCTAAAAATGTTGAAGAGATGCAGTCAAACTAAAATAATAATAATGATTGTGTAACGTATTCAAAACTCTTACCGTTCAAAAGAGATTCGCATTGAGATTTGAGATTGAATGACAAAATATGTATCTGTACACAAAGCACAAAGCACAATCCACAATACACAACACATAATACATTGCTCGTTAAATTCAAATCGTTATTTTTACGGTGCCAGTCCCAAAAAATCCAAAACTCCAAAACTCCAAGCCTCTGGTTTTGTTCTGTACAGGTTTTGGGTGTTGGGTGTAGGTTATCAGTGTAAAGTTTATGTATAAATTCCACGTGAACTGAACTATATAAATTTTCCAACTCCAACTTCAACTGTCAGTCAACCGGTTTTTTGCCTATTTCAAATTTCAAGTTTAGAGCGAAATCTTGGGAAATCTTGTCAATGAACAAATAAACAATTGACAATTCTCAATTCTCAAGCATCAGCACACTTCTCATTAAAGTAAAGAATCTCAGCTCAGCTCCTTCTTTAGATTACATCAACATACATCAAGAATTGTGATCTCACATAAGAAAAAACAAACAGAAATAAAACATAAAATAGCCTTAGAAATTTGTATGAATAAGCGAACAAGGATCCGTCAGTAAAAAGGCTATTTGAAAAGAAGATAAAAAATCATGGGACTTTTTTGTGTCTCCATTTTCTTTTGAATATTTTTGAATAGAACAAAGTTGGAGGAAAATTAAAAGTGAATAAAATAGATAGATTCTGAAGTTTCATCATATCTCAAGTCTCAGTTTTAAGTTTAAACGGACAAGCGGCAGGTACTTCCGGGTTTAATGTCATTGAAGAATGAAGCCTCGTGTTAAATGCTAATGAACTAGCAACGAGCAAGAAAAGGGATTAATTTGTAAAATTATAAGATACAAGATGCTCGAAGCTCAATGCTCAATGTTCACGTTAATATGTAATTCGCTAAGTAATATTATGTCACATGCTTAAAATTTCTTTCATTTATTTTCATGTTTTCTTGATGGTTCTCTATTATTTAACATTTTATTTGGTGTCCAGGATGACATTTTGGATTCTGGATTCTGGGAATTCCTTCAAAGTTGAATGCATTTGTATTAACCTTTGTCCTTTGGATTTTATACTTTATTCATGTATGTACTTTTGGGAAGGGGTCAAGTTGTAAGAATAATGCTAACGTTAATGATAATAATAATTCAGGCTTTTATATTTACTCACATTCCTGTTAGACAAACAAAAACATGCAAAAGAAGTTCTCGGTTGTCCTCGTGTTTACAATTTACAATGAGCAAGGGAATGAATCGTTGACTCGTGCATCACAAGAAGCTCTAATCTAGAATCTAGAATCTAGAATCTTGAGACCCGAGAAGTAGAAAGAATAATAATAATAATAATAATATTCTTTTAGCTTTTCAAATTATTCTTGCTCTTTGAATTTTGAATATCTGGGTTTAGGTTTTATTTTGTTGATTCTTAATATTTTAATATTTTAATCCTGACACGAGGCTCAGTTGAACGTTTGGATGTTTGGAATATGTAGAATTCGTCTTAAATTGTTAGTTTTTGTGTGTATTTTGTATTTTCTTGTTCTTATTTACTCCTTAGCATTATCGTTATCCATCCATTATCTCTTTATTTGTTATGTAAAGAGTCCAGATTTTCTGTGTATTTAGTATAAACTCTGTACTCTGTACTCAGTACATGGCCATTTCACATTCTTATGGATTTTTATTTTCCTTTCTCTTTACAATATTAAGTTCCCTTATCCATTATCCCTTATGTAAGATGCAAGCTTTAGCATAGCATTAGCATAGTTAAAATCATGTACAAATAATACACAGGCATAGATATTTTAGTATTACAAGTCTTATTTGCCTTATAATTTTATTACTACTGGTCTAGAATCTAGAGTCTACAGTCTAGATTAGAGTGACCGTTGAATATTGTACAATGTACAATGTACAACACAAAGTGTACTGGTTATTGGTACAACTTACTAGTATGATTGAGGATAAGGCATAAGGCAAAACCAAACGGAAATACATGGTATATCTTTGAATTTTATTGACTCACACTGTTATTCCATGTAAGCATATGTTTATGTATTTTTATTCTTGATAAAAATACAAAATACATGTACACTACAAACGTACGTATGCGTATACACCATTATTAAAGATAGTACAGTAGTGATGACGATGATGATGATGAAGACGGTGGCAATGGTGACGTTTTTAAATTATTCACTGACCACAAGAAAGTAGTGGGGTTTAGACTCTACACTCAGGACTTTTCGTCTTTCGTCCTGACCTGAATCATCAGGAATCAGGAAGGCGATAAGAAGTATAAATATACAAATGCCTAAACACACACAGCAAGAGAGAAAGAGAGAGGAGCTCATTATTATACATTTTACAAAGCACATGTTTTTTTTCAAACTGTTATTTTTATCACTAAAAACTACAGCAAGAAAACATGGGTTCATGTATGCACTATGCCCAAATGTATATGAACGTATGTAGTTTAACTAGTGTTGAAACTTAATGTAGAAAGGGTCTGAATTCTGTATTACGTATTATGCACGTGTATTAGCTATTAGCTACTAGGCAGATTTAAAACAAGTAGAAAAAGCGTTAAAAGGCCTTTTATGGTCCATGTACCAAAATATTATAATACTGTACAAAAATACTATTATAAGTACCAAGAATGGATTGAGTATTGAGTATACGTTTTTAACTTGTGGATTTACTTTTGAGTTGAGAGTTTTGACTTATTCCTTATTTTTTTCAAGTTTTTGAGCCTTTCGAGTGAATGAATCATACCGAGTAAATATAAGACATAAGAAATGAACACATGAATACATATATTGTGCATTGTACTTTTTGGTGAAAGGGAAGCAATGTTAATCCTTAATCCGTACATATATGTATACATATGTTGTATATTGTATATTGTATATTGTATAAATATAGGACATAGGACATTCGTTTAAAAAGGAGAAATAAGTATGGATTGGTTTCACAAGACTCTTGTTGACAAAATGGAAGACCGCATGACCAAACCACCAAAAACTGTCTTGTTATTTGCTTTTTCACCCTGTTACGTGTGAACATTGAATACTGACTGGGTGCTTCAATTTTCAATTGTCAATAAGTGGGTTTTCAACTTAAAACAACTTGTGAGTGCTTCCGTCTTCCGTATTCCGTCTTCTGTTGACAGTCGACACACTGCCATCAAAATTGAAAGCAGGAAATACATAGATACCTCGTCAATTTTATAGTATGTAACAAGAAATTAAAACCTTTTAATAATTTTTATTTAAGATCCAACATTCTACATTTAACAACATTTTACATTTTACATTAGGACGTCACGTTACTTTTTAACTGTTTTATTTCATTTTCTTTCATTGGTTTTAGCTATTTTCCTAAATATAGTAAATGGTGAATAGTGATTAATGTAAGTTGTATTGTGTATTGTGAGTCTGCCGTTGAGATGTCTTTGTGGATAAAGGATAAAGAGTAAAGAGACATTTGTTAAACCGCTAGTTTTTGTTGTGTCCATATTTTTTTCATTTGTTTGAACTTTGAAAATAGATAATTTTTGTAACCCAAGTCGAAACCGAAGCCGAAACCGAAAACCATAACGGAAGCAGACATTAGACATTAGACTCAAAGTGAGACAGAGATAGATCATATTGGAACTATGGAATAATAATATCAGTGAGTAGGAGATGGGGAAGAGAAAACAGTCGACATATTGCGATTACTAGTACAAAGTACAAGATATAAGACATTGTAACTACAAACAAACTAGAAACTAAAAACTACAAAGTATTACATATTATGTTTGGTTGATTGCTTTACTCCCATTCACTCTATTCCATTCCATTCCGTCAATGAATAAGAGTTGAAAGTTTCTTCCGAGTAATAAATTAGTGAGTGAGTGAGTGTCTGTTGTTCCATTCTCCATTCTCTTTCTCTATTCTACCCAGTACAGTGACTAGTATCTAGAGTCTAGTGTCTAGTGTCTAGTTGGTGAAGGAGGAAACCGCAAAAGTACAAGTGGAAGAGGAAGAGATTGTTCTTCTGATAAATGAACACATTTGTCTCATCGTCAAAAAAGAGAAGCATGGTTTTTAAATTACCTTCATTCTTCTTCTTCCTCTTCTTCCGTACTGTGAAAGCGAGAGTGTGAGACTTGAAAGACTTGAGACTTGTGAATGGGAGGAATTGAACTATGAAATTATTCCTATTTTATCTTTTCCTCCTTCTACTACATAGATAAAGAAAGGGAAACTACTGTGCTGTGCTGCAAATGCACAAAACAAATACAGTGAATAGTGAAACAAAGTTCTAACGTACAGTGTACAGTGTACATTGTACATGTAATGTGTAATGTGATTTGAGATAAGAACATTTACACAGAACAACTTGATCCATTTTCAGTTACACTTTTTATGCACTATTTATTTTCTATTTAATCTGGAATCATCTTACTCGTTACCCGTTACCCGTTACCCATCTTCTTTCCGGAACTCACCCTTATTTCCATATTCCATTCGGATGCAAAGAAACTCAACTCAACTGCAGTGAACAGCACGTCGTAAGTAAGAGAAAATTCAACTGTATTATGTATATTAATTTATTGTGAGGATGACGTCTGGTGCTTTTATAGAGGAAACTTTGTCCATGTAGATAAAATATTAAATATGGTTGTCAGTTGGACAAATTACAAAGTACAAACTACAAAGATGTCAGTGTGCAATAGACTGGAAACTGCAAGTGTAGTAAAATAAGACAGACGCTAATATAAAATGCAAGGGACAGTAAAAGAAAGGCCGTTGTCTTTGTCTTTGTCTTATATTTCTCTTCTCGTTCCATTTGTTACACTGTTGTCTGTGTTTGTATTTTACATTGCCGTTAGTTGAACGAGCGTCTTTTAATTGTAATTGTAATTCAAAATTTGAGACTTTGACTTCTCCATCTCTTTTAAAGGAGGATTGATAAAATAAGGAAAAGAAGGAGGAGGATAATTTAAGTCTTGAGTCTTGAGCATTTGAAGTCTTAAGACTTTGAATTTTGAATTATTAAATTATGGTTATGGTTATGCTGATGAAGAGGAGATGCATCGCAAGTCAGTATTATCATTATTATTGAGGTGTGACTATATGTAAAAAGTACAAAGTGACTAGACTGCAGACTTTAGATACGAGACATTTGATACGATATGCATATGCATGAATTATGAATTGCATATCTAAGGCATAACTTGCATATTAATTTCAGTTCCTGCTGAGCTTATGTGTACTGTGAACACTGTACAGAGTTTGGTGCATGGTGTTTTTTGTACTTGTATCAGCTGCTCTCTTTTCTGTTTTTATTATGACACACGTATTTCATTTACGACTCATTGACGAACCAGTCCGTTCTCCGCTCTCCGTTCTTCATCAATTAATATACAAATAATTTACAAGACGAGTCCTATGCTTTTTACATGTACAATGTATCATATAAAATATTATAGACTGTATACCATATACTGTACAAAACAAGAAAAAAACCGTTTGGCCTGTGTTTTTTTTGCTAGGCTGACAAATTAATTGTAGACTGTTAATTTCTTCTCTCCATCTCTCGATTTTTCAATTATTTCCTCCTTTTGACTTTTGATGATGACTGGTTCCATCATCATCATCATTGTCCATTACACATAACACATTATCACTTACAATTTTGCTACGTGAAATTTGTTGGAGGAATGGATGAATGAATGAATGAGAATGAATGATCTTTTACATTTTTCAATTAAAAAATAACGTCCATCCATGTTGTTCGTCCACTCATCTCTCTCTCTCTCTCTCTCTCTCTCTCTCTCTCTATCATCACCCATCTTTGACTATATCTGAGAAAAATAGAGTGAGTACCTACAGCCTACAATCTACAACGTACAGTAGTAAGCCAGAGCCAGTGTAAAATATTACATTGTACATTGAAGATTGAGTCAAGCAACTACTGTAGTCGCCGTCTTTAGGAGCAACATTCCTTTCTTTTAATATTTGAAAAAAGTTGATAATAACTATTTCGTTTAAAATTTACAGTGTGTGTGTACGCACATCAAAGTGAAGTAAAATGTGTGAAATGCTTGACATTTGATGTGTCAGCCTAAATTATGATTGCAATAACAAGTAATGGCACAGATAATAGTTGGTAGTTACTTGGCTAATAAATTCATACTCCTTTGAATTATCCACTTAAATGTATGGACTATGGAGGATGGGTTCTTCTTTAGTAATTTACCAATTTCTTCCTTGTGCAAATTGCAAAGCAAACAGAGTACAGCGTGCAGAGAGTACATACAAGTATTAACAGCTGTAAGCTGTACCTACAGTTTAACAAGTGTCATGGTATGCATAAGTAAAAACATTTAGGCAGTATGTAGTAGACGGTAGGTAAACAGTACACAGTATGATCTTGTTTCTTACATACTTTGTGCTTGTCGGCTCCTTCTTGGACGTCTTCATGTCATATCATTTTATGCCCCAGTGGAACTTTTGAGTGGAACAAAAAAGGCTGTTGAAGGATTTGTACTATTTTGTACACAATCACTAGACACAAGACACTAGAGTAGTTGAACCATAGTACTATGTACAGAAGCTATAGGCGTAATATAATAATAATAATATAATTGATAATTGATAATGGATTATAATTTAATAAAATATAAAATATGCAATAATATCAACTTGAGCTGTGACTCTTGACTCTTGTCTCTTGACTATATTCAGATCAATTTTCGATAGAGTAGATTATTGGTTGGTTTTGTTCATTTTAAGGGTGTTGATTGTTGATGATTTGATGATATTCTGGTTTCCAAGTCGTACATGATTTTTCAACAAGTTGCAATTAAAAACATATTTGCCAAAAATCATCTCAGGTTTAAATATTAAATACCTTTTACATTTAAAAAGATAAAAAGAATGCTCAGTACAGTGTACAGTGCATTTGAGAATAGTGTACATGAATGTGTAATGTTTAGTGCGTATATAAAAAGAACAGTATCACCACAAACTACGAAATAAATGATAATGAAATGAAACAACAGAGCAAACACCTGACCAAGTTGCCCCAGAAAAAATGCTCCAATAATTATGTTACGAGTTGTAGGTTGTAGGAACAGAACATGAAGCATGAGGTTATCTATGTGTACATTGTATATGTATTTTATATATGTACAGAACGTAGAGTGTAGAGGGACGAGGCTATCATTGAAATCTTGTACTTTGTACTTTTTCAAGCAATACCTTTGGCTTTGTAATATCCCTGGCTTTTGGACTTTTTCTCTTCCTCCTTTGTCTACATTAGTCATACATAAATTTTTTAATGCTATGTGGTATACTATCTGCATACAGTATCTAGTATCTAATATCTAATATCTAGGATCTGGATGAAATATGTATAATAACGAGTGAAATGAGAAGAATTCCTCTACACTCTACACTCTGCACTCTACGTTCTTTATTACATGTACATACTAAATACATATAGAGAGAGGAACAGAAACAGCACTCTTTGCTCTAAACTGTAGACTCGAGACTACAATTCGGTCTTATCTTGATCAGTATCAGAGATCAAAACCGTCCACCACCACGACCCAACAACCCACAACTAACACAACCAGTACTATTTTAACCATTATCAACTCTTTTATGTATCATTAATGTACATGTTACATATTACACATGGATACATTAGAATATGTACATGTTGATTCTTGATACATTTGTGTAGGGTACAGAGACGGAATTTACAACAAAACTGTATTAAGCATGCAGGCACACAAGCAGAAAGTAATATAATTTATTTATTATTGTGTATAAAAAACTGACAACTAGAGTGTACAGTGTACACTGTACAATGTAACTACAAGCATAAAAATACACAAAAATCTATCTCTACGTAGATATGTATTATAACTGCGTATAACGTATAATCTATTATGGACCTGTGTACATTTTTAATGTTCTTTTTTTCTCCCTCAAGCCTTATTATTATTATTATTATTACTTATTATTGCTCATATCAAACTACTCACAGGAAAATCCTTTAATTTCTACTCCATACTCTATTCTCTGTTCTAGAGTGGAGCATTGTTATTATTATGAGGACTGATACTGATACAGGTTAATAATAAATAATACCCGTATCCATGCATTTTTATCCATTTACAATACAGATATGCTCAATGCTCAGGTACATGCAGAAGTGATATAAACACATTCAAATTCCCATTTGACATTTGAATTGTAGATAAATTGTAACCGATGCAACATCCTCATGATATACTCTGCATTCTGCATATCCGTATTACGGTGATGTACTGATATCTGCATTTTGTGTTGTGTATTGTGTATTGTCCTCCTGTTTTTATTAATAATATCTACTGGCGATTCTGTAGTTTGGTTTGTAGTTTGGCAGGAGGTGAGGCCACATTGAGGATTGAGAATTGGAATAAACAGTAAATAGTAAAGAGAATAGTGAGAGATGATGATTTTGAACGCGTCTTTTTTCTCTTGTCCCCTACTTTGTCTTTTCGCTCATGCCTCACACTAATGCTAATGCATTTTTACCTGCACATTATCCTGTGTACTCTATACCCTATACTCTATACTCTATATTCTATAATGTATAAGCAATATATCATAATATTTCCTATGATATGATAATAGATTATTTTAGTTGTTATCTATCTCCTATCTCTGTATCTCTGTATCTCTTGCTGTCTCTGTAACTACAGCTATCTATGGCTATGGAGTCAAGTCACAATTAAGTATTCTATCTGTAGATCGAGGATTCAACATTCAACGAGTCAGATGTGAAAAAACGTTACATTCTCATTAGAATTTTTTGACAGAGCTCAAACTGCTCACATATGCACACATATGCTATATTATATGCATAACACAACACGGTATAAAATTCATATCTAATATCAAACGGTATGAAATGTGAAATATTATTGACTAGAGACTCGAGACTAGAGGCAAGGCAGAATTAAAAGTACAGGGTATGCATATGTATAGCTACACTCTAGTTGTAAGTAGTAAGTAGAGGCAAAGCAGTATCATTATCATCATCACAGCAGCAGCAACAACAACTTGATCTCTCACATTTCTCATTCTCACTTCTCCCTCACCTCGTCATCGTCATCGCAGTCGTCTGTAGTCTGTAGTCTCAAAGGGAGTGCGGGTCGGAACTCACACTCACTCACAAGTCTCAGTTTCAGTCTCAGTCACACTCTCACCTCACCTCTGTCTGTGTGTTTCTGACTGACTTTCTTATGTACAGTTTATAATTTTTTGTATGATCATGTATCATGTACAAAGTGGTTCACACGTTTCTTGTACATTCTCCTCCGCCTGTGAAAAAAAACAAGTGAAGTGAAATGAAGTGATAAACACCTTTATCTAATAAAAAAAACGGTCTCATCATCTTCATTTTATTAGTGTGTTTATTACTCTACAACACTAGAAAATCCGCCACGCGCCAAAATGAACCAAAGTTTTAGTGAAACACCGAGCTCTGCTTGAGTTTTGAGTTTGGAGAGGAGGATTTTAATTTTACCTCGTTTTTGTGTTATTGTGTCAATTTTTGAAGACTCAAGACTCAAGATTGAATACTCAAGACAGGAAAATTTTATACAGCCTTTAAACTCGGTTAAATAATTCAATTTCCAATTCAATTGCGGCTTGTACATAAATTGTAGAGGATAAATCATAAATTACAAAGTTGAGTAAATGGAATGGTGGGACATGTGAGGAAAAACAAAATCAAAAATCAAAAGTCGGCTGATCTCTTTCCTCACACCACACACAACAAAACAAAATAAAGCACATAGTAAATCAACACGGAATTGAGAATCTGCGTGTGAGATGTAAAATGTGAGATGTAAGACGTGAGAGTGATTGTGGATTGTCGATTGAGTTGAATTGCTCCAATAAATGATCAATGTTTATCATTTACCATTGATCAATGATCATTCATCATTCAGCATTCATCGTTCCTCGTGTTTACGTGTTGTATTTTGTGTTATGTGTTATTGTCAATGCTCAATGCTCATCAAAACACATTTTTATGTAGTTTACCTTTTGCCTTTTGTGTAGTGAGTAGTGAGTGGTGAGTAGTGAATAGTGAAACAGTTTGCCGTTGGATATAGAACAATTTTTATTGAGCAGTGGTAGTTGAAAATGAATGAGTGTGAATGTGAAAATATCAAAATCAAGATAATAAATAATGACAATAGGAATAAATGAAAATACTAATAGGAGCAATCAGAACAAGAAAAATAATATGTAAAAGAGTGAGTTAAATTATACATTACTTTTTACAGATTTATTATGTTCTACACTCTACAATCTACACCATTCACCGTCCAAACACAGAATATTGAATGTTTGATTTAATGCTTTAATGATATTCATATTTGTACTCGTACTTATTCCTCTCTCCCTCATCCCTCATGTTAAAATTGTATGGAGGAAGAAAAGCAAAAGGCAAATGGGCATCATCATCAGTGATCTTTGATATCACTTTATTATTATTATTTTATCGTGTGTGGTGAGAATTGAGAAATAATAAATGCAGGAACACTTTTCATTTTTTTTTTTTTTGATCAATCTCAATTCTCAAGTCACAAGTCTCAATTCGGCCTCTCTTAAATATTCCAACTAGATTGTCGATTGTCGATTCTTGATTCTCGATTCTGGATTGAATTTGAATACAAATGTGATTTAATTAACGTTTAATAGCTTATCGCCAATAAATAATGAGTGATCGGTGATCAGTGATCAATGATCACAGTAACAAGTAACAAGTATCAAGCGCTACACGTCAATCATCATCATAAAAATAATGATACAATTTCCTTTCTGCCATCTTTTCTATCTACCTTAAAATTATCTTTAGGTAACTTTCGCTCTTTTCCTCTTTCCTTTTCATGAGTTTAATCTTTTGCTAATTTGCGGGTGAAATATCAATAATTGCAATGTGCAAATTATTCCAATTTACATTAAAATTCAAACTTTTTGTGTGTATACAATACACCATGCATAAAATATTAAATGTACGTACGCTTTTAAATTTGCAAAGGTTGATAGTTAATAGTTAATCGTACGTTGTATTTTTCTGCATTCTACATTCTACATCATTTAAATTTAACACGCGGCGTGGATCCCATAGTGAGAAAAAGTTATTCACACCAAATTTTCTTGGTCAAATGTAAAATGTAAATGAAGGAAAAGCGTGTCAAGTTTTGACTTTGACTTTTGCCTACTGAGTGTGAGTTTGAGTTTTGAGTTTTGTCTGGTGTCTTTTGACTTTTGAGAAAATGGAAATGAAGATTTACAATAATAATTATTATTTTCAAGTAGCTCCTTCTTCCTTTTCTTCTCTTGTCCTCTTGTTCGGCCGCTTGTTGTTACTTTGTACAAAATATGCACACAATTACAGTAATCACATGAGAATTAGTAGATCAGAAAGGGCATAAAACTCTATTGCTTCCATCTTCTATAGCACACACAGCACAGCACAGCTATTAGCTTCCAAAGTGTGTGGTGCGGTGTGTGCTGTGGTGTTGTACTTTAAAGAGAAGGTGTTTTACTTACTACTTACAATTTTGCATGTGCTCCTTGTACAAGCTAAATAATGTAGAATGTAGAATAGCGTGAGACAGTTTAGAGGAGGAAAAGTATTTTTTCAGCTAGTTAACTTAATCGTGCCGTTTTACTTGAATTTTTTTGCCCTGCGTAAATAAATATCTTTGCACTCTACACTCTAAACTCTACACTTATCGTCAGGCGTTGATAGTTAATGCATTTTAGACATTTTACATTTATATTTTACATACTGCCGTACTAATTGGCCAAAAGAACGCAAATGCAACATTTGTAAATTGGAATGGGTGAGGAAAAGGTGGAACAGTTGACTATTGACTATGCCAAAACTTTTATGGCTTTAGCGCGTACTTTGGTGCAATTTATAATTTAATTAAATTGCCTCTCTCTCTCTCTCCCTGTCTCTCTCTGTCTTTCTGACAGACTGACTTACTGACATTGAAGGCAGCCGGTAAATGGAGAAATAGTGGAATAAATTTTGCTACCAAATTCTTTGTAGCGGAACGATAGTTTTTATTTTGCATAGTTTACAAAGTTTATTTTCCATTCTCCATATTCCATTATTCCTGCTCCATTTACACTCTAAACATTACACATTCATCTTAATTTACAAAGTATGGAAAATTTTAAATGGAATTAACTTGTATCGTAATTGTGATTTGTGATAAGGGTGATTTATTGTGTGTTTGGAGTGTTTATATTAAGATTTTAAGTTTTTAATTGAAAGTTAATTGAATCATTTTCTTTTCTTTTTATTTCAGATTCAGAAGGTGAAGAAATAAAGTAAAGATGCGTCTCTTCCGTCGTAAATCGGACCGGGCTTCTGCAGCTCCCTGTCTCGTGAGTCTCGCTCCAATCCAACACTCGGAAAGTGCACCAATGGCCCTCTCCGAAAAACTACAGATCAAACAAGTTACTAGTCCGAGTGAAGAGAGAGAGACTCACAAAGAGAAGGAGAAGGAGAATCAAAACCAACACCAAATTCCACATCCACATTCAAGCCCAAGTTCAAACCAGAATGAAAATTGTAATAATGGAGAAGATCAAAGAGAATCCGGCGATCCGGATTTGGCTTCTTCCCTTGCACCCTCCGGAAACCCTCAAAATCAAAACCAAAACCAAAGTCAGAGTCAAGCTATACCAATCCGACCGAGTCATCTTCATCTGAAGGGGGCAAATAATAACCGCAGTGGAGAAAATAGTCCCAAAACAACACCTATTAAGAAAGGTATGTGCCATATCAGACACATTTGTACATTTATGTTTGGTTTGTTACCTGTGTACAGTGTACATTGTGCCGTATGCCACCCAGAGAATAGAACAGAATAGAACAGAGTATCAAGTACTAGGCGAGGGAGAGCAGCATATCTGTACATTGTACATGGCTTAATTTATTTACGAGCACTTAGACATTATGTAATATCTGCTCTGTCGACTAAATCATATTATATGGCTCGAGCCTTTTCTATCATTTCCCTGCACCTCCTTCACCTAATTGACAATTACACGTAAACGCAGAGTAAATGGAGCATGGATACACAATACACAATACAAAACCATTCCATATTCCACACTCCACAGTCCATACTCCATACAATGTGATACGGTAGGCGCTAGGTGCAGGATGCAGCTCAATAGTCATGTACATTGTGGATTGTAGAGGAAGCCACGTGGATTTTTGGAACTTGAAACTTGGAACTTGAAATGAATCCCTTCTGCTTCATCCTCATCTTCATCTTCATCATAATGAATTTCAGAGACTCGAGACTCGAGACTCAAGAATGTACCTACAATATTTCTTGTTCTTTTCTCTCATATTGAAAATCCTTCTGGCAGTCGGCATTCCATTCCTAGCCATTTCATTTTATGTGTGTAGTATCTTGTACGCTGCATTTTATATGTACTTTTGAGACTAGAGACTGAAGGAAATTGTCGAGGCTCTCTCAACTCTAAACTCTAGATTCTAGATTCTAAAAGTTGAGAGGGAGAAAAACCTGAGGCCAAATTTTCTAGTGATATTTTGTAATAATTATTGTTACACACTGCACCTGTGCCTCTGCCTCTGACTTTAACTCTGACTCTGTTTCTATTCTGCTCCTCTTCTCCTCTTCTCCTCAGCCGTACTTATCTGGAATCTGTACAGGGTACAGTGTACAGGTGATACTTGCTACAAAAAGAACACACATATTATTTCGTAGGTATATTTAGAATTTATCTAAACTCTAGACTCTTTAAACTCTCACGGAAAAAGGTCTGTGTGTGTTGCGTATGTATTATCAAGTAGTTTTTCCCTTCGGCACTCTTTTATCTTCTTATCGACTTGTAGTTTTCTGCCGTTTCATGGAGTTTTCCTCAGAGGACGGAAAATAGATAGTTGTATGAGGATGAAGAGGAGAAAGATGAAAATGAAAATGGAACGGGATTGTATTGGATTACATTGCAGTAGAAAGTAGAGAGAAGGATCGAGATGGCGATTACTCTATTTTCTATTTACTCCTGTTGTGTACATATAATACGCAAAAGCTATGGTTTTTTCAACAAGTCATTTTCCTTGGTAAAAAAGCTGAAAATGAGTCTGAGACTTGAGACTTGAGACATATCAAATTGAATGAATCAGTTCTTGTTAATTATGAGGGAATCTGTTTAAATGTACTTTGTGCTTTATCCTTGAAATATTTTTGACATTAGCCACAGTGCCAAAAAAGAGCGAAAAATTTGACGGGCGTTAGAATATTTTAGCTCTAGTTTCTAATTTTCAAGTTTCAAGTTGAAACATTTTTTGTGTTTTTACTCCGTGAGGCAAACTCAAACTCTAGTTCTATAACTGTTTCTGTATTTGTGTTCGTTGTGTACATCAGTAGGTATGCATTTTTTCTAGCTGGTGGTTGCTGGTTGCATTTATATTTTATATATTATGTATTTTCCCTTCAAGTTCAAGGCAAAGTCATAACGTTTTATGTGAATCCATAATAAAAAATTGTCCAAGGCACGGGAATGAGACGAAGACTAAGAGCAAAACTGAAACTGAAGACGAGGAAAAGATGGAAAATGGAGAAAGGAAAAAGCGACAAGTTCAATGAAAGTCTTAAATTACCAAATGCGAAAATTACATGTAAAGACTTTTTCACTCTCTTTCTCTCTTTCTTTTCATTTATTATTAAGAAAAGTAGTAAATTTTGGGCTAGTCAACTCCACAGTTCACAGCTAGTCGATTCAACATTCAAATAAACGGATGCTGAAATGAGAAAATGTAAAATGTAGATTGTAGAATCTAGTAGATGAAGGAAATTAAATTAAAATTGGAATCATGCATCAATTTTTGATTCCCTCGGAAAATTGTTGACCAAATTAAGTTTGCTCCACCACCATTTTCAGGTCTTTTTTTTGGCTCTAAAATGTCAAATGCTAAATGTTAAATATTAAATTAAATGCAGTAGCTAAATTTTTTTTTTTAAAAGTACAGAAGGAGTTCACATAAATAGTGACGTCGTTTTTCTTCATGTTCACGGTGCACTACATTTCTGCACGAGGATCAAGTTCGTTCAAAATTCTGTAGACCGCAGAGGAGTAAAACAGAATAAAATAAATAAAATGGATGAGTGAATGGTAAATGAGAGAGAGAGAGAGCACGTAGAAAATGTGCAAGTATTTAATTTTTGTGCACAAGGCACAAGCAGTAAGCAGAAAGCAGCAAGAAAGAAATAAGGCTGAAAATGAGGGAATGAACAATGAACAAGGAACAAGTAAGAAAGTGAGACGAAAAAACAGATTCCTCCAAGCTCAAAAATTCATTTGTACACTGTACTTTTCACCCAGTTGAATCCTCAGCTCTTTTATTACATTCTAAACTCTAAACTTTAAATACAAGCTGGAATTTTTTTCCACTGGTTTGCTCTTGCTCTTGTTCTTGCAGATAGTTTTGCACTCTATGTTCCTGTCTCTGTCTGTTGAACTTAGAATTTGGGTTAATGGACACAGCAAACATTTTTTGTATTATTCACGCTCCTTAATTTCATCTACATAAATGGAATCGAAAAGGAGGAAACTCTTGGGAAAAAAATTCTTGTCTTTCATCCTCTCCTCCTCTGCTTTATATTGTAAAATTAGGTGGAAGAATGTTAGAGAATTTTATAGAGTTGAAGACTGGAAACTTAATTCAAGATTCTAGATTCTAGATTCTAAATTCAAGATTCAAGGCAAGAAAAAAAAGGAGCAAGAGAATCAAATGTCGTAGGGAAAAAAACTGGGATTTTCACTGGTGACTAAAACCCAAAAGCTCGACACTGGATTCTAGATTCTAGATGCAAGATGCAGCTTAAGCTTGAACCAGGGAAGAATGTGCGGGGAAATTTATGTTGTCACGTGATTTCCTCTCTTCTTTTCTTCTTTGTACGTAATTACGTCCCGTTTCCCATTCTTTCTTCGTCCTCCGTTCTTCATCCTCTGACTTCCGTCCTTTTTTATATTAGGTTCCCGGAAAATATATGTGTATGTTGGATCTTTGGAACTCTTTTTGTGAAATTACATTGCGGTTTCCTCATTTAACCTTAATCATCTCCACTCTCATCCACAACATGTACAATGTACAATACACAATGAAGACTGCTCTGTGTTTTGCCTTTTCCCCCGAATTCTCATATATTATATCAACAGCTTCACGCGCAATTTTTTGGCAAGGAAAAGCTGTAGACTGTAGACTGGGGATGAATTAAATCATTAAACATTAAAAGTCCACAAGGCGCTACAAAGTAAATTCATTAATGTAAAAGTATTAAACTGTCATCAG